>JACEEZ010025474.1:227500-242500 GCA_016584305.1 Chionoecetes opilio
TATTATTACAAGGATCTTTCTTTGTATGAGAGACTTATATAAGGCGTATTTTGTAGTGTCCTTCCGGAGTAAAATTATACTTATTTAAGCTCCGCCCCTGCTTGCCATCACAAAATACGATTGTAGCGCTGCCAAAGCTCTTTCTTGATGTTGCCGAGAGTAAAAGTGTCGTACACTTCATTACCTCTTGCAGAGGCTCAAGGAATATCGTTAAGGTTGACATTATTGAAGGCACAGCAAAGAGTAGTAGCGTGATTGTCTGTATTACACATCGATATCTAATTGTTTTGAGCTCTTAGAATGGCCTAGCATTGTTTTCTAACTCTATAGATGGACTTGATATTAAACTGAAATGTTTAGGGCGCTATGAAACTGTTATTTGAATATCTATTTGCTACACAGCCATTTCACGATGTGCGTCGAGGATGTTTAATGCTTTCATGGACCTGTACGTATGTAGGCTACGTGTACCTACATCTACGTTTCACCAATTATTCTTTGCCTAAACCTAAATGAATGCTGGTTGTGATTCATCCTCCAATGCATCTCCCCCGTTTAACATCCATGGGCGGGTGTGTGGTGGGCGGGTGTGTGATGGACGTGTGGTGGGTGGGTGTGTGGTGGGCGGATGTATGATGGGCGTATGGTGGGTGGGTGTGTGGTGGGCGGATGGGTGATGGGCGTGTGGTGGGTGGGTGTGTGGTGGGCGGATGTGTGATGGGCGTGTGGTGGGTGGGTGTGTGGTGGGCGGATGGGTGATGGGCGTGTGGTGGGTGGGTGTGTGGTGGGCGGGTGGTGGGCGGATGGGTGATGGGCGTGTGGTGGGTGGGTGTGTGATGGGTGTGTGGTGGGCGGGTGGTGGGTGGGCGGGTGGGTGCCTGGGTGGTGGTGGGTGTGTGGTGGCCCGTGGGTAGAGACCTCCTTACCGTGTTGGCGCTGAATCAGACTGATGAAATGTTCGTATTCGTGCCCTGCGATAGGTTCTCTAAAAGGCTTTCTTTTTGTGTGATATAACATATATACCAAATTTATACATTTCTATTGCAAATGTAATATCACTCATGAATATATTTAAGTATTTGACTATACTATAGCAATAATACATCAGTTTTGGTGCTAAGCCAGCAAGCATCAACGAAGATTCGGACACATTGAAAAATTCGAGGGATTGGGAAATTTGTTCCCAGACGTCGCTGGAGAATTTTAATATTTGTGACTTCTTACCTGTTAAGAGTCACCTACTCTACTCCTTACTACTCCTTACCTACTATTAATTAAATACAGTATCCTTTGCATGTCGTGCGCATGTAATGAATGTTGAATTGGATGAGAATTAAAGGAAAAGAGAAACATTTACGGGAGGAGTTTTGATAAGATTTTCTCATGCGCGCGATCTGATTGGCCAGGCTCTTGAAACCACCACCCACACCCACGACTGTATAATTTTTCAGGAAAAGAGTAAAATATCGCTGCCGAAGTGTATCTGCTCAGTTTTCTATGCACGCAAAAGAGTAAAATATAAGTGGGCGGAGCTTAAATAAGTAAAATTTTACTTCCAAGGGCATGGACAAAATACGCCTATAGTATCATTATCTAGCTAGGTAGCTCTCTAGTAAAAGTTATGGGTGTGTGAGTAATGAGTGGTAATTAAGGTATAGGTGTGGTATAATTATGGTTATAGTAATGAGTGGTATGATTTGACTCCTTTTTTCACTAAATTGTCCTATTTCCATGCGGATTCTGTCTTTTATTTATGTTAGATAGTTGGCAACACTGAGTTGGCCACCATTCAATTACAAATTATGGTGGTCACTGGCATTTACAACATTAATGACAGAGGCCAGCAAATCGGAAAAGAATATATTGTTGTCTTCGAAAAAAGTACTTGGGGTGAAAGGTGGATGTAGGTAATGTACATGTGTTGAAGGAACTACCACGTGTACGTAAGACTACCGGCCTCTTGTAGTTTCCTTATGTTCTTGACTCAAGTGGTTGTGGGCACCGGGCAGTAGGTCACGCCCCTCCCCGTTAACCCGGGCCTCATCACCGCCGCTCCACACACTTTGAAGTAGTGCCAAGTTATTCCTTTTAATATCAACTTACTCAATAATACCCCACATCTCATCTAACCCAACCCTTACAGCCGACAATCACATATTCAATATACTTGGGAGGAAAGGATGGGGCGGTATAGGAAGATATATTAATTTCCGCCATAAATTCCTCCACACGCCACCATGGCGTGATCTTCTTCTTCTTGGGACCTCTACCGCTGAGTAACCCAACCCTGCCTTAGATAGTAAAAAAAGAAACGGCAGGCAGGAGAGCTCGACGGCTACTGATGCGCGTCAAGCTGTAGAAATGCCCCATTTGAAGCACTAGACTTGCCCCGAGCATGGGCTTCGTCTGGTTTGGGGACAGACTCTTCATAGAAGACAGTTCCATAAACCCTTTACTGTTCCTTTTCATCTATTCCAAATGGAACTGTCGCCGAGAATTTCCGCGTCGGTGAGCGTTCCACCGTCGGCGACAGTTCTCGTTTGCTGCTTCGGCGACAGTTCCTATCGGCGACAGTTCCATAAACCCTAGAGGACCTGCCTCGGCTGTTGGTAGTGGTGCGCAGCGCCCCTCCCCCCCGCTGAGCGCACCACGCACTACACAGCGGAACATGGAGCGAGGTGACGAGCCTCGCTCACAGGAAGTCGCTCGTGACTCCAGCGGCGGGCTGGTGCCCGCTCATCTCTTATAAATGTATAGATGTAAGATTAGTATAAGTATGTAATGTAAGTTTAACTTAAGGTATTATGTAAGGTTACATTAAGTTGTTGTTTTTTTCTGTAAGAGATGTAAATAAACTTAACTTTAAAAAATTGCTTCATATCCTTAGCATCGTTGCAAATGGACGAGTTTCCGTTCGGATTTTCTTTTCTTTGTAATCATGATACAATCAGTAGATGTGCAGAATATCAGTATAAAACCATATTTAATTCTTACATTTACACATATATGTAAGAAGAAATTGGTTAAAGTTTTCAAAATAACAACTCAAACAGCCTCTGGTTGATCGTGACACCACTGTCCATATGAGGCGGCAATGCTGGATGCAGTGTGTGGGTGCAGATTTACAATCATCACTTTCCGAGAGATGAGACACTAAGAAAGGAGGCAAGCTTCCCTCCACTTCATGACGTCACCAGCCATTGTTATTCAGGCACTATTAGCAAAACACAGCTCTCTTTTGTTAACCTTCGTCTTCCTAACAAAATACCCTAGATTGTTAACTTAATCTGTAATTGCTGGTAATGAAGAGCATAACACTAGGGAGAGAAAACGTGGTGTTTGTGTCTACCTCACACAGCTCACAGCCGCGCAACTGTTTTATTTTATTTTTGGACTGGAGGGCATGCGTCGTGACAACTCTGTTATGTTTCCGATGAGAGCAAACCAACGTCTCACCAACCACTGGCAGACAAATAAAATGTTCTAAACGAGCACTACATAATAACTACATTAGCTGGCAACAATAGATATATATCGATAAATTATATTCGCGGTTATAATTAGCAGCTAACCTACTTGAATAACATAAGATTATGGAAAATGGAAAAAAAATATGCAGTTAAATCATGAATATGGAAGGATTGAATTCCACTGACACGTACAAAAAAGAAGTGATAGACAAAATACACATAACAATGCAGAATGGTTCCCAAGTAAGTAAAAATAATCTTGAAAGTTTTAAAGATTACATATAAGTATATCATATAGTGGAAAGCTAGTAATAAGGGGAAACCAATTACTGACTTGTGGTTCTTCGTTCCTTCTGCTGTATCCATAGTAGACACCATGCTTCTTACAACATAGGTATGTTCCTAATTACCTTATATAGAAACCGTCACTACCGGTATTGATGTTTGGTTTCTCGTAATGAATACAAAGCCACGCTATAAAATTTTCTTTAAACTGGAATGAAAGCGTGCGATGATATATATGTGTGGGGATGAGGTGAAGCTGGAAATGAGGAGGGAGCGCAGAGCATTCTCATTACTGATTCTGTAGAAAAGAGAGAGAGAGAGAGAGAGAGAGAGAGAGAGAGAGGCACATATATGCAGACAGAAAGAGACAGGAAAGATATTTACACACACACACACACACACACACACACATACACACACATACACACACACACACACACACACACACACACACAACACACACACACACACACACACACACACACACACACACACACTAATACATCATCACCGAAATATTAAAGCCAAACTATCTATGTTCTATAACTCCGCTCCCAACATACATCGTCCCTTCCCCCTCCCTTTCATCCGTTGCCTATGATAAATAAAAGGTTGACGGAAGACGGCTGCAGCTGGGGCGGGACGCATATTGCTGTTTTCTGGAATAGTTTGTGGTATGGGGGATGTGTATAGCCAATCACTGTTGTCCAAGCTCGTGACGTCACATGGGGGTAGAGCTTAAGTGATCGCCGGGTTATAACCTGTGTTTTATTTAGCATCATTTATAAAGTCTAGGCTAGGTTAGTTTGGTTAGTTTAGGTTAGGTTAGGTTAGGTTAAAAAACAATTGAATAGGTTTAATCTTATAAACAAAACATACAGATTATAGCCCAGTGATCGCGTAGGCTTCCTTCCCAATGTGACGTCACGAGCTTGGACATCGGTGATTGGCTCGACATCCCCACACCACATACTATTCCTGAGAATGGTAATATGCGGGCGGGACACTCTCGTATGTACATTAAGTCCTGGAGGTGACCGGCGAGCCACCAGCAGCAAACACCCCCTCATCAAACCATCAGGCAACCTACACGTGTTAATCATATAAAGGAAAAACATCGAACTATCGGTTGAAACGTAAAGAAACAAAAACTCTTGTGAAAAATAATACATCTCTCTCTATATAATATAGCCTATATCTTTGTAAAATAGAATCGAAATGCCATGTCAAACATATTCGTACTGTTTATTACCGTTGTGTGATATCCAAAGTGTTGCATACTGCTTTGATCGACTGCTCAATAAAGAAATCATATTCAGGCTATAATTCATCTTTTAGAAATTATGTTAAGGTATAACATATAGTTGCATTAGCGCGCCACTTTTTAAGCATAGAGGTTTTCCCGATTGCTTGGGTAAAATAGCATTAGTCATGTCGCGGGAGTGTAAGACTTCAGAGACTAGTAGAGTGAGGTAACCCTTGGTGGTGGTACTGGTGATGGTCTTCACCGCTTTGGTGATACCTGAATAAGATCGTGATCTTTTATTTATGTCGTGCTCCGGGTTTGCTAACCAACCGTCACCTACCCCTTCTCTTTCTTAGGACATGTTACAAGCACAACCGAAGCATGGCCAAGGATTCACCAGATGGTCGCACAACACAACGGCTATACTGACAGGAGCCAAGGAATGCACTGATGTTCGAGATCTATTCCAATTGTTTCATTAATCTTTCTAAAACATAAATGCGTACCGCATCTGAAAAGTTGCAACTATTTTTATTTAGTACAAAATCAATCTGCTTCTGGTACATCTATACAATTTCCTATAGCGTATGATGCATTTTTTTTCTAAATATACCATGTTCGGTATATCAATGGTAACGGCATACAAATAGTAAGATTATTCAGTTTCCACAAAATAGTACAATTAATTTCATTCATAAGCAGGTCTCACATCCGTCTCCTGTCTCACATAACTCTCCCTTTACGGCTTTACAGATCTTTAAAGATCCCCTTTAATCTTTATAGATTATTTCTAGCAACAAAATGTCACTCAATCACGTGATGGAAGACACCTGTATTGCGGCACAAGAGTCATGCGCCAAGACGGACGCATAACACTGCCACACCAAATCGTAACATTGCCACCACGGCAAGAGCATGTAAAACAGCAGCAATTATTGGATACATTTGTACCATACACAACGATGTACGATTTTTAGCAAGTAAGAACCCTAAAAGAGGTTAGTGATGGACTTGTACCAGTTTCCCTTTCTCGACTAAAACGCATACTTATTCATATCTCTGTTATCAATGCAGATCATTATATTTTTTTTTTGATGCATTACTCTTTATGTATTCAAGATGATACTGAAGTTATATAGTAATACCCTGGTCGTTTGCCATCACGTAATTATCAAAATTATCGCTTCTCCTATGTCGCTCGATGAAAATAGGATGGAATAGGAGTGATTAATATAATCCTTGTCAAGCATGGTCTTGGGAACAACGCAGACGTAACATTACTGTCAATGGAGTCCTTTCTAGTGGCTGGTCTTCTTACAGTCTTAACCTTTCGATTTGAGGATCACTTTTCTTACTTTGATATTTACAACTATTAAAACAGCCCTCTTGTTTCTTGTCTATATGTAAAGCCTGTTTACGGTTTTACATTTTTCTGATATATAATAGAAGTAATGATAATAATGATAACAATAATAAAATTGTCTATGCAACAAATGACAGAAGCACGAAAACTTCATTGTCTTTGAGTTTCTTCTTATGTACATAAGGAACATCGCCTCCACACACTGCATTTCCACTTCCGAGGTCTCCATTATTTCTTCCTTCTCGTCCTCTCGTAAGTACAGCCTCCAGCCACCGTCAGCAGACATGCAGCAATCAGTGGCAGCAGCATTGGCGGTAAGGCAGATGGCTCTTCAAGGAACTGCTGAGTCTTTCGCTTCATCTGCGTCGTGGCTGCTTCTCTTGCTCCTGTGGCACCTCATTTATCGACAAAGACCTCCGGAAGCTCGTGGC
Source organism: Chionoecetes opilio (assembly GCA_016584305.1). Lineage (NCBI taxonomy): Eukaryota > Metazoa > Arthropoda > Malacostraca > Decapoda > Majidae > Chionoecetes > Chionoecetes opilio. The sequence continues at coordinate 234,296 of JACEEZ010025474.1, forward strand.
ATTCTGGCATGGCACCGGCGTCAGAGAAAGAAACCTGCGACATCATGGTCTTATCATTCACCTCCTCCACTTCCACCTTGCCTCGTCCTTTGCCGCGGTCTGTAATGAGGACGTTACCGTGATTCTCCCCCCCCTCACAGTGCATACATGATTCTAAACACAGCCAATATTACTGCTGCTGCATGAAAATTATAAGATGCGAGTTAATGAAAATCATTTGTTGGACACGTTCTACCAGGCAGCGTTAATGGAAGCAAAGTGAGCACAGTCAGTTCTTAATTTTTTGCAGAAAGAGTCATTCAGGAGAGCATGTGAGGCACACGGCAATGTTGGTCTTAGCAAAGTAGGTGTAGGTACTCACATGCAGGAAGATGCACGTCATGCAAACACTTAGTTCTGGTACGCCGAGTTATCGTAGCCATGCCTGCTTCCTTCATTGTGTTTGGACGAAACACTCAAGGAGCCCTCCTCTAGACACCCTTGAGAGAAAGGGGGGCAGGAGGAGGGGGAGGTGGGGGAGGGGGTTAAGGTGGAGATAGAAGAATAAGTGAGGGACGAAGAGGAGGTTTGTTTAAGTTGCAAAGGACGACCACAATTATCTTTGCTGGGGGATAAAGAAGTACTAGATGAGAGAGAGGAGCATGTAGAAGACAATTCAGTGCTTGTTGGAGATTTTAAGTCTGAACATGTTTCACTGGGCCTTAAAGTCTTCTCTTTCTCAGGACTGGAGTTTACAGGAGCCGGATGGAGATCACTGAGCTCAAAGTCAGTGTTTTCACCCAAATGCCGGCTGGGGAGTTGCTGGGACTGCGAACCGGGAGTTGAGGATGCAGAGGAGTCATTGCCAGAGATTTGCGATGCTGTCGTCAGGAGGAATATGCTTTTTGATGTTTGAATCATGGCCTGTGTTCGCCTGGGTGTTCGAACCCACTCCCTCGGACCAGAAGTAGGGTAACCTCTGTCACTGTATGGCCGTCGCTGAACACGGACAGGGTTCATCCCACTGTCTAGCTCCTCAAGGGATGCGAGACTCGAACTGTGTGGGATTTTAGTCACTCGAAGAAGTTCGGGCATGTTTGTTGTGGGTTTTTTAGCGGTGGTCAGTTTCCATTTCGACCGGAGTTCAACCTCGCCTTCCCCTCTGTTGTGTGAGTGGTGTGAAGGATCAAGATGAAGGAGGTGGTCAACAAAGGCCCGAGAGCACCTAACCTTCTCCGGTGTTCCCCTCGTTCTGCTGAAGTCGGGCAGAACCTCCAGACCAACGAGTGTGTTTCGCTTTGTGTTCATCTTCGTTTGACAATCAGCACAACTCGACGTATGGACAGCCCTTAGACTTCGGCACTTTTTACAGGCGTCAGAATCATCTGATTGTGTTCGAGCAGCGGTGACGAAACTGAAAAAGAACACGATATTCCGGAAGCAAAAGTCAAGGGATTTCTTAAACGAATAAGCCTGTTGGAAAGAGTGTGTGGAAGGTTGTGGGTGGCTGGAGGTGGAGGTGGGTGATGGCTGGGGTGTTGGAGGGTGAGCCTGGGACATGCAACGTTGGCACATGATGGACTCATACCTGAGGCAGTGAGTGGCGTTGTCCATGTCTGTAGGGAGGAGAGCAAACATGCTGGTTACTGCGTTCAGTGAATTTGTTATTGTAGACTACACCAAGATCCTTTAATGGGAGCATGTCGTCCCGTACCAGACTATAGCACCCAGAGAGCCATGCCAGGCCTCTGCCTGCACAGGTGAAAACTGCCGCACTCCAACACAGGCCAATACCACACAATGCTTCCTGACGTCGTGCTTCGAACTTTTTTGCGTACAACGTTGGGACGACCTGGTGGCTCTTTAGACATCAAGCATTAAATCAAATACAAGGCCTTCCTCCCAGCTTGGATCAATCTCATGCATTGCGCACACATAGCTCAACAGTTACATGCGAAAGAAAGCATAATATAAGTAATTACTCTTTAATCATGTGGTTTTTAGGAGGGAGGACAAATAGGGGATAACACACCATAACATGATACCACTGTAAAGGCAAAGAATGTTAGTAACTGCAATTTTAGTTTAATACAAGTTGGAGTTTTACAATTGCAATGAGTGAGTGAGGGACTAAGGTTGGTGCCACCACACACTCCTAAGCGTGCTGCTGTTGCTAAAGGTGACCACTGAGCATCATGCAGCACACACATTACCTGGGGCTCAATCTCCAAGAATTAGTAACAAATCACATTGGTGCAAATCAAATACGTGCAATTATGATCCTATTGATATTGTATTGCCTGTCAAGAAAACTGTATTATCTGTTAGCGAATACATGTGCGTGATGTGTTGTGTGGTGACGGGAACGTGGCCATAGAAGTAGCGCGCACACACACACACACACACACACACACACACACACACACACACACACACACACACACACACACACACACACACACGCGCGCGCGCGTGCACACGCACACGCACACACACACACACACACACACACACACACACACACACACACACACACACACACACACACACTCACACTCAAACAAAATGACACACACAAATAAGCTAAATTTAAATGAACCACACATGTCATTCCCAATCTTCCTGCTGTCCTCATCTGACGGGCACCTTTGAGGACTCGTTAACAAGGGCTCTCTGGGCTTATACGTCTTGTTTCTGCGTCTCGGGGAAGACTCGATAGGTAAAGCGGCTTTGTGCACTGGTTGAGAGAAGCGATCTATATGACCAGCTATCATTTTCAAAGATATCTCACTACTATTTCATTGTATTTCCTCCTCGTGTTCCCTCACGATATTTGCCAAGTAGCTTTCCCTGCTTTGTCTATCGAAGCCCTCTGGCCGCTAGTCTCCTTGGTTTCGCCCATCCAGGCAGCCAATTTATACTAACACACAGAAAAAATATAAATATATACGAATACTATTTCTAACTTGTGTAAGTAATATATTTTTCTGTGTGTGAAATCGCAATGTTGTGTGTGTGTGTGTGTGTGTGTGTGTGTGTGTGTGTGTGTGTGTGTGTTTCATCTAGTTGTATTCCTCTAGTTGTATTTTACAGGGTCTGAGCTACACTCGTATGGCCCCGTCTGCATATTAACATTTTATCATTTATCCTTAATGCTTAGTGTTGGCCGAAGCCATCACCCCGGGAGGCGGGTTGAAAACCCCCGGGTAACACCCGGTACCCATTCACTGCAGGGTGGACAGTGGCTTGGGTTTTAAGGAAACAGCCCATTTCTCTCCGCTCCGCCCGGGGATCGAACCCGGGACTTTTCGGTTGGGAATCGAGCGTGCTAACCACTACACCACGGAGTTCCCTGTGTGTGCGCATATGTGTGTGTGTGTGATTTTGTGAGCGTATAGGGACTCACCTGTATGGGAGGAGGTGAGCGAGGGAAGTCGCGGCCGCTTGCACATTAGCACCGTCTTGTACGCCTGTCTGTACTGCCGGTTCATGATGACGTAAATGACGGGGTTGATGCACGACGACACGTAGATGAGCACGTAACCCAGTACGTGCAGACCTGTGCCGAGAGAGGAGCTTTAGGGCAGTGGTTCTTAACCTGGGACACCTGTACCCTCAGGGGGTACAAAACCTTACACCTGGGGGTACGAGACTTACTGACAAATAATTAAATATCATATATACAATATTAGGCCTATCATATTAGGCTGGAATTATATATTTATAACTATTTCGTCTGTCGACAATTGTATTAACCACCTGGAGTCCAACGGTTCATCATAAAGGTATACTACAATAACTTGTGGAATATATAAGTTACTATCATATATTATGTCGTTTTATTTTTTACCGTTGCGTACATCGAGTTCTATACTCGTGTGGTATGTGTTCATGCGTCTGTTGGACAGTTACTCTAACGTTCACTAGCTCACTCGTTCACTCAATCGTGTTCTGGGTCCTGGTGAGACAGATTAGTTTTGTTAACATATGCTGACCACTTTGAAAACATAGAGCTCATTTTGTCCTTAGCATACCTGGCAGATGTATTCACGCACTTGAACCAGTTGAACATCTCCATCCAAGGAAAAATGATGGACCTGATAACTGCCAAAGAGAAATGATCAACCTTTACCCAGAAACCTCCAATTTGGATAAAGTGCCTTGGGGAAGGAAATTTTGCTAACTTTCTTTCTTGAGATAAGGTCGCTGTTGCAGAGTAAGTGTCCATCGTTACTGAAGTGAACGAGCATTTGCACGGGCAAGCAAGGGCTGATTCACTCCTTCCAAGGATACTTTCACCATGGAGAGGAGAAAAGGAGAGGTTGTGGCACAGAAATGGATACGGGATCAATTTGTTTTCAACCTGGATTCCATGGATAAACAGTAATATGTTGAAACATGATCTTGTTGAGCTGCAGGCCAAGGACAGAATCCAAATTCAGTTTGAATCAATGCAGCTAGATATGTTTTGGTGTGCACAACTCAAAACATTCCCACAGTTAGCAGAACGAGCTCTGAAGGTCCTCGTGGCATTTGTAGCCACGTTCTTATGCGATGCAGGTTTTTCAACATATATTACACATCATGACAAAGGCCAGGAGCCGTCTGTCTGGATGCAAGTGACGACATGCGTGTGGCAAAAAATACAACCTAATTCATAAGCATCATAATTGATGGAAAGCAACAGCAAAAGAGTCACTGAAATGTAATATTACTTACTATGTAGTAGTGTAGTACTGTAATTAGAGATAATAAAAGGTTCCTGTTTATCCATGGGATCCAGGTTGAAAAAAAATTGATCCCGTATCCATTTCTGTGCCACAGAAACCTCTCCATGGTGAAAGTATCCTTGGAAGGAGTGAATCAGCCCTTGCAAATGCTCGTTCACTTCAGTAACGATGGACACTTACTCTGCAACAGCGACCTTATCTCAAGAAAGAAAGTTAGCAAAATTTCCTTCCCCAAGGCACTTTATCCAAATTGGAGGTTTCTGGGTAAAGGTTGATCATTTCTCTTTGGCAGTTATCAGGTCCATCATTCTTCCTTGGATGGAGATGTTCAACTGGTTCAAGTGCGTGAATACATCTGCCAGGTATGCTAAGGACAAAATGAGCTCTCTGTTTTCAAAGTGATCAGCATATGTTAACAAAACTAATCTGTCTCACCAGGACCCAGAACACGATTGGGGATCAGGGTTTTTTTAGAGGCCAGGAGGGTGTGAAGGTGAAGAATAATGATCATGATAGTCAAGGAAGGAATAGTGTTGGTCAAGTCCGGAATGAAGACAGTAGAATTAAGAAAAAGACAGGGATAAAACAGGCAGTCAGCGTAAATACAGCTAGCAGGAAAATCGACAAGATGAAGAAGTGCAACTTAAAGGTTTATTATACAAATTGTAGGAGTATATTAAATAAGATAGATTTACTGAGAGGAACATCTTGTGTTGAAGATTTTGATATAATAGCATCAACAGAAACATGGTTAGGTATGACAGGCAAAGTATTTAATCCAGAAGTTGAGATAGCGGGATATAAGCTATTTCCCAAGGAGAGGCGGAGGAGTTGCACTATATGCCAGGGATACATTGCAGTGTTGTGTTAACAACGTTATAACAACTATATGCCAGGGATACATTGCAGTGTTGTGTTAACAACGTTATAACAACTATATGCCAGGGATACATTGCAGTGTTGTGGTAACAACGTTATAACAACTATATGCCAGGGATACATTGCAGTGTTGTGTTAACAACGTTATAACAACTATATGCCAGGGATACATTGCAGTGTTGTGTTAACAACGTTATAACAACTATATGCCAGGGATACATTGCAGTGTTGTGTTAACAACGTTATAACAACTATATGCCAGGGATACATTGCAGTGTTTGTTCAACAACGTTATAACAACTATATGCCAGGGATACATTGCAGTGTTGTGTAACAACGTTATAACAACTATATGCCAGGGATACATTGCAGTGTTGTGGTAACAACGTTATAACAACTATATGCCAGGGATACATTGCAGTGTTGTGTAACAACGTTATAACAACTATATGCCAGGGATACATTGCAGTGTTGTGGTAACAACGTTATAACAACTATATGCCAGGGATACATTGCAGTGTTGTGGTAACAACGTTATAACAACTATATGCCAGGGATACATTGCAGTGTTGTGTCAACAACGTTATAACAACTATATGCCAGGGATACATTGCAGTGTTGTGGTAACAACGTTATAACAACTATATGCCAGGGATACATTGCAGTGTTGTGTCAACAACGTTATAACAACTATATGCCAGGGATACATTGCAGTGTTGTGGTAACAACGTTATAAAAACCGATGATAGCATAGAGTCTATATGGGTGGAAATTAGAGAAGGAAATGATAAGATGGTCTTGGGTGTGTTGTACAGGCTCCAAACTTATGTAAGAGGGATTCAGCTCTTATATGGCAGGAAATGGGCAAGGCTTGTAAATATAATCGATTATGCGTGGTAGTAGACTTTAATCTTCGGAGCATTGACTGGGATTTAATTATAGGAGACAATGCCGCAGAGGATTTGTTAAAACTAGTTCAAGATAACTTCATAAAGCAAGCAATCAAGGAGCCTACTAGGGGAGATAATAGTATAGATGTATTACTAACAAACAGGGATTATTTAGTTACTGAGGTGGAAGTTGGAGGTACGTTAGGAAAAAGCGACCATTGCGAAATCAGATTTTGCTTAAATTGGGAGGTGGGAAGAAGAAGTGATAATAAGCATAGAGTACCTGACTTCAGAAAGGCTAATTATGTAGGATTAAGAAGACACCTGGAAGGGATTAACATGGACAAGAGGGAGGGTGAGATGAGATCTGTGTTCGGGACGGAAGGGGTGTCGGTGAGGTCAACGCGGAAAAGGATTATAATACCTTTGTCAGCAATCAGCGTCTCCGACTGGCGTTCTCGGTGACCCGAGTTCGATCCCCGAAGAAACCGAAAACCTTTCTGCACCGTCGAGTGGCCTAAGAACACCCACATGCCCTGCCCATCAACTCTACCTTCGACTGCGAGTGCATCGGAGGACACAGGGGGGCGGCATGAGCCTCTAATGATCTAATCACAGGCGTCACTATAAGAATCCTGCCTGCGCCACCACGGGCGAGGACCAACCATCAGAGCCCTCAAGTGAACCTCCAGAGCCTACCATCCGAGCCCTGGGTCATCACTGCCTACAGGCGCTATAGGCACAAATGGAAAAAAAAAAAAAAAAAAAATTATTGAAGGTCAGAAAAAGAATATTCCTTATAGGGCGATAAGATCAGGGAAAAACGAGCCCAAGTGGATGACTGAGTTCTTAAAACACAACATAGGGGTAAAAAGGGACCTGTATAAGAAAGTTAAGGATGGGCAGGTGAATAGAGAGCAGTATAACGAGATGGCTAGAACAGTGAAAACATTAACAAGAGCAGCGAATAACAATTATGAGATTAAGGTTGCAGGGAAGGCGAAAACCGATCCTAAGGTATTTTTTCAGGTTTATAAAACAAAGACTAGGGAATTAGTGGGACCATTAGAAAATAAGCAGGGGAGATTGTTGAGCACGGCAGAGGATATGTGTAAAAATTTTAATTATTATTTCTTACGTGTTTTTACTCAGGAGGATAAACAGAAGGTACCTGATAGTGAACAGATGTTTAAAGGAGAGGATGATGAGAAACTCAAAGATATTGTGATAACTAGGGAAATGGTAGAAGAAGGTATAGACGGAATGAAGAATTTTAAGTCACCAGGACCAGATGAAGTGTATCCCAGAGTACTAAAAGAATGCAAAGGGGTTGTTAGTGATGCGTTAGTGCATATTTTTAGGAAATCGATTGATACAGGGGAAGTGCCGTTAATGTGGAGGAAGGGAGATGTAGTTTCCATATTAAGAAGGGAGATAGAGGATTAATGTCAAATTATCGACCCGTTAGCCTGACGTCAGTGATGGGTAAATTATTGGAATCTGTTATTGCAAAAAACATTAGAGAGCATCTTGAAAAGCATAGTTTGGTAAATGATTCACAACATGGGTTCACCAAAGGTAAATCATGTCTCACTAATTTATTGAGTTTTTATAGGAAAGTTTATGAAACAGCAGATAATGATGAGGATTATGATATAGTATACCTGGACTTTAGTAAGGCATTCGACAATTGCCACATGGTAGACTCTTAAATAAGGTTAAGGCTC
>JACEEZ010025474.1:250000-260000 GCA_016584305.1 Chionoecetes opilio
TAAATTTTCAGATGAACACCGAACTTCCTTTGGTGGAGTGGACGAAACTATCTTTTTCTGGTGAGTTTTGATGTGTTTTGAATTAATCAAATCTGCTAACCGTTTCTGTCGCAAATATTTTTTTTTTTTTTGCAAAAATTACAAAAAAAATAAACAAATTGAACCTTACCTAACATTTACCTAACCTAACCTATACCTAACCTAACCTATACCTAACCTAACCTATACCTAACCTAACCTATACCTAACCTAACCTATACCTAACCTAACCTATACCTAACCTACCTAACCTATACCTAACCTAACCTATACCTAACCTATACCTATACCTAACCTAACCTATACCTAACCTAACCTATACCTAACCTAACCTATACCTAACCTATACTATACCTAACCTATACCTATACCTAACCTAACCCAACTTTTACCTAACTAAAAAAAAAAAAAATGCGACAGAAACGGTTAGCAGATTAATTCAAAACATCAAAACTCACCAGAAAAAAATTGTTTCGTCCACCAAAGTGAATTCGGTGTTCATCTGGAATAATACCGTTTTTTTGTGGGGGTAGATCCGATAGGACGTAGCCATGAATAATTATGAATATAACCATGAATTAGCTACTGCAGACGGTCATTGTTCTTCTCATAAGGCTATCAATACCCTGTTTCTACGGGTTCTGTCCTATCACCCACTTTCTTTCTATTATTCATTAATGATCTCTAAGTCTAAATCAATGCCCTATCCGCTCCTACACTGATGATTCTACCCTGCATTTTTCAACGTCGTTTATTAGACGTCCAACTCAACAGGAACTAAAGACCCGTTCACACTGTGCCAATTTTAGGATCTCAACAACCCAGCGACTCTCGGATTTTTGGGGGAATACGCCTGGGGGCGCGTCTCAGGTTCTCCCACTTAGCTGAGTAGAAAGAAATACCAGAAGCACCTCCGCTTAGGTGAGTCCTAAAGTGTACCTATTACCAGGAGTTTTCTACCATCATTAATTCTGCTATTTTAAACCTATTGATATCGTTCTTCACATATTCAAACTCCGTTAAGACTCAGTACTATAGAGTTAGAATATTGTATGCTATAGTCTATGTTAGAATAAGATTTCCATCTCAATATCCTGCCAACTATCAGCTACCTTGGCAAGGCTTTCTATCATGTCACAAGCTCACTACGGAAAGTTTTCATTAAAAGTTACAAGAAAAGGTTTACATATTCTAGCTCGTTTATTCGTAGCTCGAATCATCGACCTACTGAACAGTAGCCTTCAGGTGCAAGGTTGGTAGAGAGAGCTTTGCAATGTACGTCTGCATTCGGTCAGGTTACGAGGTCCTGCATAGTTCGTCTAGCGTGCGGCGTTTGTATAGTCAATAACCTACTGAGTGGTATTGCAAAGTGTTAGATAGGATGAAATCTTATCTAATTTACTGACGTCAGATGCGGGACATGTGTGTGTGGTGTGTATGTGTGTTGTGTGTGTGTATGTGTGGTGGTGTTTATGTTGTGTTATTACACCTGGTCTTGTCCACGCGAGCTTGCTCGTGATCGCAGTTTCACCCAGTGCGAGTGGAGATCATTATTCCGATCTTTGGACAAATTGTGGGACCTCACCCTGCCCCCATACCTTTTTAGTGGGGACATGTATTCGCCGAATTTCACAGTTGGAAATCACCGGAATGAGGGGGTCAGGGTGGTCGGATCGCCGGCACCACAGAATGACGCCGGACGCTCTATACCAACTGAGCACAATGATATATGTTGTGTAGTGTGTGTGTCGTTTGTGTTGTGTGTGTGAATGTGTGTGTGGTGTGTGGGATCGTGTAGTGTGTGAACGATGATGCGTGCTGTGTGTGTGTGTATGTGTGTTGTGTTGTGTGTGTGTGTGTGTGTGTGTATGTGTGTGTGTGTGTGTGTGTGTGTGTGTGTGTGTGTGTGTGTGTGTGTGTGTGTGAAAGGAGGCAAGCAGTCATTGTCTCACCTGAGTAGCGGGAAGACGGTGCAGATCCATCCCTCGCCCCAGATCCATTCCCCGGCGAGGAAGCGAGACACTTCCCACGGCAGCACCAACACACAGAACAGGAAGTCCGCCACACACAGACTGCGCGGGGAGGGACGAAGGGAACGCGAGGAGGAAGGAGAAGAAAGGAAAGTAGGGTTAAGGGAAGGTAACAAACACAAGTTATGATTAACTCCCACATACACACAAACACACACACACACACACACAACACACACACACACACACACACACACACACACACACACAACACACACAACACACACACACACACACATATATACAACATACACACACACACACATACACACACACACACACACACACACACACACACACACACACACACACACACACACACACACACTATAACACACATATACACACACAACACACACACCACACACACACACACCACACACACACACACACACCTTATGATGAAGGCTGCTGTGACATTCCTGACCCTCGGACATCTGAGGAGCGCCATGATGGTAAGGAAGTTACCTGTGAGGCCAAGCACCAGGTAGCCGATGAAGAGCACAGCAATGAAGGTCGCCACCCCGCGGGACATCCTGATGGAGGGGCAGGTCATGAGATGGTGTGTGTGTGTGTGTGTGTGTGTGTGTGTGTGTGTGTGTGTGTGTGTGTGTGTGTGTGTGTGTGTGTGTGTGTGTGTGTGTGTGTGTGTGTGTGTGTGTGTGCCAGTAATCATGAATGTTATGGCATAATAGGCTGACACAAAAAGTCTGGTAAAAGGAACATCCAGACAGATATTATGTCTATAATAATATAAGCGAAAGTGTGTGTGTGTGTGTGTGTGTGTGTGTCCGCTCCAGGTGCCGCCCCCTGTGGCGGAATCCCCTCATGTGGCACATTTTTGGAACCGGCTCGAGCAGGGGAAGGTTTTAAGCCCATTTATGAGATGATCCGATCACTTCTTTTTTTTTTTTTTTTTTTTTTAGCAGCCTATTAGCGAGAATTGTGAAAAAAAAGTGGGTTGCGAGAATTGAGGAAACCTTGATGTAGGGTGATGGGTAATGGGTGAGTGAATGGGTGGGGTGATGGGTAATGGGTGTGGGGTGATGGGTGAGTGAATGGGTGGGGGGTGATGGGTGATGGGTGAGGGAATAGATGGGGGTGATGGGTAATGGGTGAGTGAATGGGTGTGTGGTGATCTATAATAATATAAGCGAAAGTGTGTGTGTGTGTGTGTGTGTGTGTGTGTGTGTGTGTGTGTGTGTGTGTGTGTGTGTGTGTGTGTGTGTGTGTGTGTGTGTGTCCGCTCCAGGTGCCACCCCCTGTGGCGGAATCCCCTCATATGGCATATTTTTGGAGCCGGCTCGAGCAGGGAAGGTTTTAAGCCCATTTATGAGATGATCTGATCACTTTTTTTTTCCTTTTTTTTTTAGCAGCCTATTAGCGAGAATAGTGAAAATAAGTGGGTTGCGAGAATTGAGGAAACCTTGATGTAGGGTGATGGGTAATGGGTGGGGTGATGGGTAATGGGTGTGGGGTGATGGGTGAGTGAATGGGTGGGGGGTGATGGGGGATGGGTGAGGGAATAGATGGGGGGTGAGGGGTAATGGGTGAGTGAATGGGTGTGTGGTGATGGATAATGGGTGAGTGAATGGGTGGGGGGTGGTGGGTAATGGGTGAGTGAATGGGTGGGGGTGATGGGTAATGGGTGAGTGAATGGGTTGGGGGTGATGTGAATAGGTTGGCGTTAATACATACATTTCTACATCCATGATTTCAGGAAAGCTAGAAGGGGCTATCTGGAGAGTCTGTGTTTGGTGGGCCTTTGGCCCACCAAACACAGGTGGTGGGCCGAAGGCCCACCAATAGCCCTCCGCAGGAGTTAGCCAAAAAGTCCGCCAGGAGGTCGGCTTTGCGGCTAGTAAGTAATAAGAGTGAAGGCCTCACGCCACGCATCAACAACGCGTTACATGCCACCTTGGCCAACGATGGCGTGGTGAGGAGCCCTGGTGCACCACCAAGGTACTGTACCAGCGCGTGCCCCTGGCGGTATGTTATGATAGTGGCAGTGACAACCTACGTATGAGAGAAAGGAGTGGCGAGGGAATGTGGGCTGCCTCATCCCTGACACTGACTTTGCTGACAGTATGAGGAGAGAGAGAGAGAGAGAGAGAGAGAGAGAGAGAGAGAGAGAGAGAGAGAGAGAGAGAGAGAGAGAGAGAGAGAGAGAGAGAGAGAGAGAGAGAAAATACATATAGTACCATCGACAATTTATATTCTGTAAGAGACGGTACAATGGCATCATTGAGGGTTTTACATTGAAACTTGATCCTTCCTTCTTAGAGACTTCATTGAAAACCTTTGATAGTACCTAACACGTATCAGAGTATTTAACAGAGTGTGATACAAATATTTTGTAGGCTAACTGCCGTTTCACGGTTTTTCTCAATATCGATATATTTAGCTTAAGCTTCCCTTCTGAACGTCCTATTGCAGCTGAAGTAGATGGTCATGGTAGATTTACTGAACTTATCAATGTAGCTCCGCCAAGTTCTTTTATATCATTCTTTATCTTTGCAATCGATCTCAATACACTATCCCATATTATATTGATGATTATATAAGTTGCATTTTCATTGTCCTTTGCCTGAAAATCTTCTGAAGAATTACATGACTGACAAAGACACGTTACAAAGGGCCTGGCTTGTGAGCTGTAATTTCCGTGTTTCTAAAAAGTCATCGGAAATATTTTTTTAACTTCAGTCAAGCCATCAAAAACCTCATTCCTTCCTCCACCTCCCAGACACAACCTTGCACACAAATATTCCTTCTATAGCATCAGTTAACGGGCCAATTCCTCCAAAAGGAACTTTTTAGGGCTGTCGTTTACTGTTCTTTTGAATCAGTTTCCATTACTGAACGCCGCGTTTTATTGCATTACAATTATGCTGGTTATTTATACTGCCACCACCCCGAGGATAAAGCCGGAAAGCCTTCAGACTGCACTAGAAATAAAACTTATGTTCAACACCCTTTCCGGCTAACCCTACAACACCACTTGAACAACAATTAGAAATGAACAAAATATATTGAGGGAATACTAATATGAGATAATAATTCTGTAAAATACAACTGTAAAATACAACTACCGGTAGATGAATACAACTACATAGATGAATACACACACACACACACACACACACACACACACACACACACACACACACACACACACACACTGGGGAACTCCGTAGTGTAAGGGCTAGCACGCTCGGCTCACAACCGAGAAGTCCCGGGTTCGATCCCCGTGCGTGTGTGTTCGATCCCCGGAGCGAAGACAGACGGGCGGTCTTCTTAAAACCCGAGCCCCTGTCCACCCAGCAGTGAATGGGTACCGGGTGTTAGCCGGGGGTTTGTGACCCTCCTCCCGGGGTGGTGGCTTCGGCCAACACTAAACACTAAGGATGAATGATAAAATAAATGTTGATATGGAGACGGGGCCATACGAGCGTTGCTTAGGCCCTGTAAAATACAACTAGATGAATACAACTAGATGAAAACACACACACACACACACACCACACACACACACACACACACACACACACACACACACACACACACACACACACACACACACACACACACACACACACACACACACACACACACACACACACACACACACACACACACAAACTCACACACACTCACTTATGTAATAAGCTTTCATGATATACACATTTACACAATAAACTTACATTAGATAAAAGTTGTACACACAACACACACACACCACACACACACACACACACACACACACACACCACACACATAATATCTGTATACGTATATATAATATATATATATATATATATATATATATATATATATATATATATATATATATATATATATATATACATTCACTCAAGGGTAGCGTGGCCGAGCGGTCTAAGGCGCTGGTTTAAGGCACCAGTCTCTTCGGAGGCGTGGGTTCGAATCCCACCGCTATCATAGTTTTTAAGGCACTATCGAGGCTTTGCAACTTGTTTGGAGCACTCCGTGGTGTAGGGAAAGCACGCTCGGTTCACAACCGAGAAGTCCCGGGTTCGATCCCCGGGCGGAGCGGAAACAGATGGGTTGTTTCCTTAAAACCCGAGCCCCTGTCCACCCAGCAGTGAATGGGTACCGGGTGTTAGCCGGGGTTTGTGACCTGCTCTCCGGGGTGCTGGCTTCGGCCAACACAAAGCACTAAGGATGAATGATAAAAATTGTTGATATGGAGACATATGATATGGGGCCACACGAGCATTGCTCTGGCCCTGTAAAATACAACTAGATGAAACAACTAGATGAATACACACACACACACACACACACACATAAGCATGTTCACATGCGGACATACATACATACATCTACAGACATACATGCATACGCAGACAGACAAACATTTGATCACACACACACCCACACCCACACCCACACCCACACACACACACACAAGAATAACCATTAAATAAGCTAAATCAAGAAGGACTGAAGACGCCAACAACACAGCTAAGCAACAGTTACATACACGTCACCACCACCACCACCATAACCACCACCATCACCACCATCACCACCATCACAACCACCACCATCACCTCGTCACCCACTTCGCTATCTCGGACGCCCCGGCATCCTCCAGGCCCTCGTCTGTCTGCCAGGTGTCGTTACGTATCCGCGGAAATCCATGGAGCTCCGCCGACAGCCGCGAGTGATCCATTATTGGGTAGATTGTGAGTCCTTCTGAAAACACAAAGAAAGGGAAAACACAGTCACTTCACCGATAACTCCACTAAATAATGACTAAATAAGGAATAAATAATGTGACTCATGCCATCCCCTTTTGTAATAATTTTTGGAAGTGTCAGTGTTCATAGGATGGGTGATGACTGGTGATGATTTTGTGTGGTGATTGTCAAAAGTGGTAGCTGTATTGAATGGAGATATATGGTGATGAGTAATAGTGGTAGTGATGGTTGTGATAGGGGGATGATGGTGATGATGACACGGGGTGGTGCGTGATGATGAATGGGTGATGGGTGGTGATGAGTGAGCAGGAGTATAATACTGTACACCTCTCTCTCTCTCTCTCTCTCTCTCTCTCTCTCTCTCTCTCTCTCTCTCTCTCTCTCTCTCTCTCTCTCTCTCTCTCTCTCTCTCTCTCTCTCTCTCTCTCTCTCGTTTCCCATGTCTTCCTCTACATATCTACACATATTAGGAACATATCAATATAATTATACATTATCATTGTTAATTATCCATTCCAACAATTGGACCCTCCAATTGGGCAGCTCCACACCACTGGATTACGGGAAGTGGATGCCGATCCTCCCATTGACAAATAAAACCGCACCCTCTCTTGACGAAGTCAGAGAGGCTGTAGCAAAGTTGAAGGGTGGAAAAGCATCTGGTGTTTTTAATATCAGTGCGGAGCTCCTCAAAGCTGGGGGTGAGGACATGATCCGCGTGTTGCATGCTGTCCTGACTGCCGTGTGGCAATCAGGTACCATTCCTCCTGACTGGAAAAGGGGGCTGGTCGTCCCTATCTGGAAAGGGAAAGGGGACCGTCAGGACTGCAACAATTAATGCGGTATAACACTGCTCAGCGTGCCAGGCAAGGTTCTTGTCCATCTATTGCTGACACGGATCCCCAGTCATCTGCTGAAGCATCAGAGACCTCAGCAGTCTGGATTCACTCCTGGTAAGTCAACAACGGACCGTATCCTAGTGCTTCGTGTCCTGGTGGAATGCCGACGTGAGTTTCGACAGGGGATGCTTGCAGCCTATGTTGATCTCAAAAAGGCGTTTGACTCAGTGCATCATGAGTCACTCTGGGATCTCTGCGACTTCGCGGGATTCCTGCAAGGACTATTGGTTTGATGACTGGTCTGTAGCTACTCTGGGACTGAGAGTGCTGGTAAGTGTGGGGGAGGTGTATCCAGCTTATTTCTTGTGAATACAGAAGTGTGGCAAGGGTGCGTCCTTGCCCCATCACTTTTCAACACTTGTATGGACTGGGTATTGGGCAAAGTTATAGATCAAAGTGATTGTGGAGCATCCCTCGGCCACACCAAGATCACTGATCTTGTTTTTGCCGATGATGCAGTAATCTTTGCTGAGTCGCTGGAAGTCCTGGTGATGACTCTAGAGGCGCTGCACGAGGAGGCAAAGCCTTTAGGACTTGAAGTCTCCTGGCTCAAAACCAAGGTCCAGGTGTTTGGAGGCTTACTAGATGAAACAGTACAGTCAGTTCATGCGTGCGGCGAGGACATTGTAATCTTGGAAAGTTTTACATACCTTGGTAGCGCAGTCCATAATGACGGCAGATCACGTCAAGTTGTCTTACGCGGATTGGCATTGCCCTTATGGACTCGCTCAGCACGAGTATTTGGCGTTGTCGGTACCTGTGCAGGACAAAGATCCGGACCTTCAAGTCGTTTGTGATCCTTGTCTTACTCTATGGCTGTGAGACATGGACACTAAATAGCGACTTGAAGAGGCGAATCGATGCCTTTGGTAATAAGTGTCTTCGCAGAATCATGGTGTATCGCTGGGATGATTACGTGTCAAATCAGCGATTGCCCCGTGAGACTGAATCGAGGCCTATTACCTGCATAGTCCGTCAACGCCAACTTCGGCTATATGGGCTTGTGACACGCTACCCTGAAACCGATCCTTCCCATCGGGTTGTATCTGTAAGAGACAGTCCGGCGTGGAAGAGACCAAGGGGGCGACCACAAGGCTCGTGGCTGGGGCAAGTTTATGCTTCCTGTCGAGAGTTGCTTGGTATGGGAAGAGAGCCTGCATGGGGACTCGCGCGTGGTGACCCCCGGGAGTGGCGTCATAGGGTGGGCGAGGCGACACGCCCCCCGGCGTATGCCCCCAATGATTGATTGATTAATAATTGTTAATTATACTGCATATATATATAAAATATTTAATAAGAGTCACGCACTATATCTGCCCACAAACTGAGCAAGTTACCCGTTAATTTTGTAGATGGACGGCTGAGTAAACCCCCCCAACACCCCCGCACTCACTGCGTACGCTGATTGGTTCTAATTTCCCATAGTCCCGAACAGCAATAGCCTTCGTCAATGTGCCACCGGAAGGATGAAACTGGCGATCGCGAGTCCGACTCGCGTGGATAAGACCATGGGTGAATAACACACACGCACACACGGTTACGGGTACTCCGTTGTGAAGTGGTTAGCACGCTCGGTTCACAACTGAGAAGTTCCGGGTTCGATCCCCTGGAGGAGCGGAGAAAAATGGGCGATCTCTTTAAAACCTGAGCCCCTGTCCACCCAACAGTGAATGGGTACCGGATGTTAGCCGGGGGTTTGTGACCCGCCTTCCGGGGTGATGGTTTCGGCCAACACTAAGCACTAAGGAAGCAAATAAAAATAACAAATGTAGATATGGAGACGGGGCCATACGAGTGTAGCTCAGGCCCTGTAAAATACAACTAGATGAATACACACACACACACACACACACACACACACACACACACATACATACACACACTGTTCCTCTCCCTCGCCACCTTCCCTCCACCAAAACACCCTTTCGCATTTCTGTTTATTTTGTTTGGTAGGGAGGGATTCAGAGACCCACACAGGTTCCCACGCACGTGACCAGAACGTGAATTGAGGGATAGACACACGAGTACAGATCCGCACATGTTCCCAAAAACCACTTAGCGTTAAGCGTGAGTAAATGGGGTCGTACTGTACATGGTATATAAAAAAAAAACGTTTTACGACATCACTTTTCTTTCTTTTCAATTTAGTAGTCAACCAATTATGTATCTTTTGTATTATTCATATAACACAATTTTTTTTTTTTGCCTAATACATTTTTATTCAGTCAACATGTCCGGTCTTTTCATATTCGTATAAATGAAGAGCCTCATAGAAATGTTTCGTTTCCTT
>JACEEZ010025474.1:262500-267500 GCA_016584305.1 Chionoecetes opilio
GACACACACAAACCTTACCACTGTACCATAAGGGCACTGTATTATTGTTGTGTCAAAGAGAGAGAGAGAGAGAGAGAGAGAGAGAGAGAGAGAGAGAGAGAGAGAGAGAGAGAGAGTGTGTGTGTGTTACTGAGCATGCGTGCGTGTGTATAAATTGATTTTAACAAGCTTTTAATCTTAAGGAGGAACCCAGTTGTTGTGGTTCAGAGGCCAAGGAGGAGCCGCAAGGGAGTCAGTGTCTCTGTGACGGTAACATGAACCGAGTTATCTCAAGTCTTGACACCACACATAGAGCAGGGATGGAGTGAATACAAGAGTTGTGTATTCGAATACGACTACGAATACTTCAAATTCCTATATACGAATACGAATACGAATACGATTTTTTTTTTTTTTTTTTTTTTTTTTTTTTTTTTTACATCTGTGCCTATAGCGCCTGTAGGCAGTGGTGACCCAGAGCTCGGATGGTAGGCTCTGGAGGTTCCCTTTAGGGCTGTGATGGTTGGTCCTCGCCCGTAGTGGCGCAGGCAGGATTTTTATAGTGACGCCTGTGATTAGAGGCTCATGCCGCCCCCTTGTGTCCTCCGATGCACTCACAATCGAAGGTAGAGTTAATGGGCAGGGCATGTGGGTGTTCTTAGGCCACTCGACGGTACAGATAGGTTTTGGTTTTCGTCGGGGATCGAACTCGGGTCACCGAGAACGCCAGTCGGAGACGCTAACCACTCTGCTACCGCCTCCCCTGAATACACTGAAATATTGTATTCGAATTAAAATTCGAATCAATGAAAGATTCATGAATGTATTCATGAATACTTTTCGCTGAAAAATTACTTCTTGATGTAACTCAGCATAGCACTGTTCCATAGTTATGCAATGATAAAAGGACTTCATGAATAATGGCATGACTGGTGCCAGTATTCAGTACAGGGATATCAGTATCAGTCAGTGATGGATATCGCACCTACCTTAAATGTTTGTACATCATTGTTGATGAAGTTAGATACCATTTTAGAGTTAAAATCATAAACCCTGAAGAAATAATACACGTTAATTGTCCATACACAGGTCAGGCACAGTCGACTTTCTGCACAGTTATTATTTCTCCCGTCTTCTTAATGGTGTAATTATGTGGTCAGTAATACAGACAAAATTTGTCAGGCAACTTAGTCATGGGCATAATTTACTGCTTTGAAGCCAAGATCACTAAATGTCACGCTCAGAATCATGGCTCTACGGTTTCCTAAACTCACTCACTCACAAGTACAAGGCTGTCGTGTTGGTAACCGACTACTAAGTATTAGTAGCATTATTACTTTTTTTTCGTATAAATAGTTATCATTATGGGCAATTTTGTGACAATAAAGTTTTTCACTACTGTACTGCTTTAATTATTTGTGATACAAACGCACTTCACATCCTTAATTTTTTTATTTCGTAACGTGTCACTTGACGATTCTACCCTGCAATTTTCAACGTCGTTTATTAGACGTCCAATTCAACAGGAACTAAGTATTTCACGGAGAGGTGCCACCGAGCGCCTAACTTCTGACCTTTCTATAATTTATGATTATAGCAAAGCTAACCTTGTTTTGTTCAATGCCTCAAAAACCCAATTTCTTCACCTATTATATATCTACTCGACAAAACCTACCAGATAACTATCCCTCTTCTTCAATGACACTCAAATATCTCCTTCTTCTACAATGAACATTCTTGGACTATCCTATATTAAAAATCTGAACTGGAAATCTCACATCTCATCTCTTGCTAAAACAGCTTCTAAGAAGTTAGGTGTGCTGTGGCGTCTGCGTCCGTTTTTTTTCTCCCTCCCAGTTGCTTGCTCTGTACAGGGGCCTTATCCGCCCATGTATGGAGTATGTCTCACATATTTGGGGGGGATCCACTCATACAGCTCTCCTAAACAGGGTTGAGTCAAAAGCTTTTCGTCTCATCAACTCCTCTCCTCCGACTGACTGTCTTCATCTTTAAATCACCGCCGCAATGTTGCTTCTCTTGCTCTCTTCTACCGTTATTCTCATGCTCACTGTTCATCTGAACTTGCTAACTGCATGCCTACCCCCCTCCCGCGGTCTCACTGCACAAGACTTTCTACTCATTCTCATCCCTATTCTATCCATCTTCCTAATGCAAGAGTTAATTAGTTGTCCAAACGAGCGAAGCGAGCTTGGACAACTAATTGTATATTATTTTCTGTTGCTTCGGCAGCTTTTAAACCAATTATATGCTGGACCACGAATGCCATAAACCTAATAAAATGGAGTGGGATACAGTGTCAAAAGTCTTAGACAAGTCACAAAAAACTTATATTTGGAATATCTTATTATTTAGGGCATTGTACTGTACATATTTTGACAAAGTTGAAGTGCTGCTAGTTCTGTAGAAGATTTCGGGCGAAAACCATATTGAGATTCTCTATAACATTGAACATTAAGGAGACTTTCACTAGTCTACAAGCTACAATTTTTTAAAAAATTACCTAAAATTTGGAGGAATTAAATTGGTCTGTAATTACTACGGATTGATTTGTCACCGTTTTTATAAACCAGTATTACTCGAGCAGCATGGAGATGATTTGGGAAGCAGCCAAATAAGCGGGCTTCTTACCAAAATTTAAGTCAGAAGCTAGAACATTACTTATTTTTTCTTTCTTTTGCTTCCATTTTCTTTTCAAGGACATATGCTTTACACGGTATATGGCGTTAGGAAGGAGTTGAGAATCAATATGTTAAATATTTGTATACTTAAGGAGCTATTACACTCGGCAAATTTTCCGTGAATCTTCAGTCAAACTACGATTACCACTGGATTGGTTCTTATTTCCTTCGATTTTGAGCGTATCCATGATCTTCCAATACTACGGTAGATTTCACCGCAGGACCACGATTATACATACTTTGATACCCCAATGAACATCCATGACAATGGATCGGTAGGCCGAAGGCCCACCAATAGCCCTCCGCAGGAGCTAGCCAAAAAGTCCGCCCGGAGGGCGGCTTTTCGGCTAGTATATATATATATATATATATATATATATATATATATATATATATATATATATATATATATATATATATATATATTATACGTATATACATATAATATATATATATATTTATAAATATATATAATATATATACATTATATATATATATATATATATATATATATATATATATACATATATATAGGAGGGTAGGTTGTCAGGCATACCCTACACTTCACTATGCTCCTCTCTTCTCGCAAGTCATCTCCGCCTCCACATTCGTTTCTTTTTTCGTTGATTTAGTAAATTCAGTGCCACTAGAGCCACAGCAGCCGTACACTGAGTGAAAACTGGGGCTTGGAGAGGGACGTCAGCCATCTTTGTTCTTGTGGAAATGCATCTGTCAAGACTACGATATGACGAGAAAGCGCAAGGCAAGTGTGATAGAGGACCACGGTAGTAGGTCCAAGTAGACAAAAATCAACGATTTTTGACCAGTGATACAAGGAAAATTTGTCCAGTGTAATACCCCCTTTAAACGAACGAAAACTTCCACTGGGAACAAAAGACTCGTTTGTATAATTTTGAAAACAAGCAATGTAGGTCGACATTATGGAACATTCACTCACTCATACTCACTGTCGCTCATTCTGATTCTTAACTGTATATAAAGCAACCTCACTATTACTCCATGTCAACAGTTGATTGGTCGTGCAAGAACCAATTAGAGGCTTAGTATATAATAGAAGACTCCTACTTGAATGATACAACTTTCAACATTCTATTTCAGCCTCTGCTCCTTCTCTTGCTACAGCATTTACTCATTATTTATTTACTCCTCCTCCTCATTATCATCATCTCTATCATTATCATCGTCTTTGCCTTTACCTTCATCTTGAGATATATTAATGTCACCAAACAATGTTCCCTATGTATGTCTGTCTGTCTCTCACCTAACGCTCACTGTTTCCTTTAATGCAATGGCTTCGTTCCTTTTCCTTATAGTCAACCGGCATTACATTTCTTTTCCACTTCAGGGACAAGACCTACTGCACTTCACCTTCAGCTGTTCTGAATATTTTTTCTTCCTTCACCAACACTTTCACTATAGGAGTTGCTTGCATGTCATCTTTGCGGTTCAAATGCTATTTTACTAACAAAGATTCATTGTCTGTTGCGGTTTTCTTATATTTTCTGGAAAATATATATTTCTCAATTCTTTTGCAGTTTTCTGTTTCTCTTTGACTTTTTTCAGTAGAAAAAAACACTTTGCCCGCAACACGTAATCAAAGATAGAAATGGAAAGATGAAGAAGGAACAGGTAAATATAAGGAATGGAAACAAGATGAGGATGCCAGGAAGGAGATGAATGCAGAGGTACCACAGGAAAGGAGATGAATGCAGAGGTACCACAGGAAAGGAGATAAATGCAGAGGTACCACAGGAAAGGATAATGCAGAGGTACCAAGGAAGAGATATGCAGGCACGAAAGGAATAAAGCAGAGCACAGGAAAGGAATAATGCAGAGGTACCACAGGAAAGGGATGAATGCAGAGGTACCACAGGAAAGGAGATAAATGCAGAGGTACCACAGGAAAGGAGATAAATGCAGAGGTACCACAGGAAAGGAGATGAATGCAGAGGTACCACAGGAAAGGAGATAAATGCAGAGGTACCACAGGAAAGGAGATGAATGCAGAGGTACCACAGGAAAGGAGATGAATGCAGAGGTACCACAGGAAAGGGGATGAATGCAGAGGTACCACAGGAAAGGAGATGAATGCAGAGGTACCACAGGAAAGGAGATGAATGCAGAGGTACCACAGGAAAGGGGATGAATGCAGAGGTACCACAGGAAAGGGGATGAATGCAGAGGTACCACAGGAAAGGGATGAATGCAGAGGTACCACAGGAAAGGGATAATGCAGAGGTACCACAGGAAAGGGGATGAATGCAGAGGTACCACAGGAAAGGGGATGAATGCAGAGGTACC
>JACEEZ010025474.1:272500-275000 GCA_016584305.1 Chionoecetes opilio
TATATATATATATATATATATATATATATATATATATATATATATATATATATATATATATATATATATTATTTTTTCATTTACTTATTTACTTCTTTCATTTATTTTTCATATTTTATTTTCAATTACATTACTTTGGTGTTTTTTGTGTACATTGTGATGTATTATGTGATAATCTTCTATGATTAGCAATTTTTTTTATATTTAACACCCTCTCCTCAGTGAGTCCACAATGCAACTGATCCCCGCGACCAGCATATTCAGTTGCGCAGCGTCTAGTTGCACGCAACCACAGTTTCAGTCGCCTCGATGTGAGGGGTTTTGAGATGAGGGAGTCCTTTAGCGCACCATAAGTTTCAGTAAGTTTTATTCTCCATACACTTTTGCTGCACCCTCATTTTGGCCAATTTAAGCCATTCCTACGCGCGCTGAAATATTTTGTTCCTCTGTCAATTTTTACCCACACCATATTTTTCATCCTTATAAATAATATATCAACGGCTTCGTTATTGGTTGTAGTTGGACATGAAGTAATAAAAAGGTAACAACTTAAAGATCCATTAGAATAAAGAATGTATAAACATGTTTTTTGCTTATCTTATATTCCTAAGTCCATCACCAGTTAGCTCCATGCATAGATTATCGTTAACTAAATAAATAATATCATCAATCGGGTAATTGTTCCGATTGATGAAGTTATTTATTTAGTTAACGCTATTTTATGCATAGTGCTAATTCATTTATCAGAAAACGAAATATATCAATGGAAAGCTAATGAATTTCCGCTTCTATTGATATGCTCCATGTTATAAGTTGTCTCGCAAAGATTAAATGGCGAAGAATTTAAGTTAATATAAAGTTCATGCATATTTTTTCAGTTTCATAATGGCATTTCTTTAGTGTGTTTTACTGTTTTTTATTTGATAATATTATAGAACAAACATTTACGAAGATAACAGTATATCATTTATACTGATAAACCATAGTCTACTGTACTCATGGAACACTTGTTTACCTTGCCGATCAGCCTACACTAGAAATAGCCCAAACTGAGAAGCAAGTCCAGTATACAGTAGTCTTTGATCGGTTCTATGAGCTCTACGCTATGGTAACCGAGAAAGTGATCGCTAGCAATCGCGAGTCCAGCACGTGATCGAGAACATGACTGAATAACACACACACACACACATCGCCAAGATGGTTCAGTGGATAAAGCATTGATGTGCCATGATGTAGTTAGCCGGTTCGAATCCCCGCTCGATCCCAAGGATTTTTCACTGACATTCGGGTGGTTACTATCCCCCTTGAGCAAAGGGATGGGGGTGTATGGTGTGTGAGGTCCCAGCATTACCCTAGGATAGGTCATAATGAGCTCCAAGCTCGCTCCGGAAGGGTGAAACTGGCAATCGCGAATCCGACTCGCATGGAGAAGACCATGGGTTAAGTACACACACATACATACACACACACATACATACATACACACACACATACTTACACACACGCACACACACAAACGCACAAACACACACAAACACACACACTTCCTCAGTAACATTTCAGCTTATGACTCACAACTTATCCTGTTACACCATCAAGAGGTTAACGTAACCTTGGAGAAATGAGTGGACAAACAAAAGCAAAGTACACGTCATGGTACCCTTCTGTGTTCCAGAAATTAATGAATATGTAACGCAATGATAGAAGAAAAATGTCGAGTTTAGAGACATGAATAACGTCTAGATTCAAGACAAAAGGCACGTCCGCTTTGAAATATGAATGCCTTTGTTATACGAAAAAAATATCCAGGTCAGCGGAAATACGGTAGAGTGACCAGTGCTTAGCGCAGGTTGAATAGTAAAAGTTACACTCAATTTAGGGGAAGGCCAGAAAAAAAACCAGAGGGTAAAGCCCTTCCTTCCAAACCCATACTAACTACATAAATACCGACATGGAAAGGCTGAGGCCAGTAACCCCTGGTGCACCTACATGACGGAAAGAAATTTAAAGGTAAGTCTACGTCAGGGCCATTTCCGAGGCGGAGTTGATTGAGTCGGCTCCAGTGGGCTCCTGAGGCGGTCAGGCGAGGAAGTGGGACAGAAGGATGTGAACAATGAGGCAGCAGTGGTGGTCATTCCCGGCTCCAACACCTACACCAGCCCGGCATCGCCCCCGCTACCCACACCAAGCCTGACATTCACCCACACACTTCCACACTTCGCCTTCCCTACGGCCACCTATCCCCCCCTGTTCCCTCACACACCTCCTCGTATATAGGTAGTAATCGTAGCCCTCACTGCTTTCCTCACTCACACCAACCTTGCACCTCCGTAACCTGACCACCACTCGTTATGCCACCGATGTCACGTTCCTTTCATCCTTCCCCGTCCTGTTGCCGCCATATACTACCCACACGAGCCACTCGATAATCCGGGCATCTACAACATCCACATCAGTCGAGCCTTTTACTCCATCAGTCATGTTCGTGCACCGGCTGTCC
>JACEEZ010025474.1:282500-285000 GCA_016584305.1 Chionoecetes opilio
CATTATTGTATTTACTACTACAATTATTATCATTATCGTTATCATTACTGGTATTATTTTTATTATCATTAATAATAATATTATCACTAATAATTTTTGCTTTCATTATTGTAATCATCATTATCATTGTTATTATTCTTGCTCTTTTTATTCTTCTTCTTCTTCTCATCATTATTATTATTTTGATCATTATTATTATTATTATTATTGTTATTGTTATTACTATAGTTATTATCAATTTTATCATTATTATATTACTGTTATCGTTATCATTATCATTAGTATACTATTATTATTATTGTTATCAATATTATTATCATAATTATCATTAGCATTATCATCACTATTATTAGTAGTAGGAGGAGTATTACTATTATTATTATCATTGTCATCATTATTATCACTTTCATTATTATCATTATCATTATTAATATTTTCATTGGTATCATTGTTTTGTTTCTGACGTACCATTATTATTATCAATATTGCCATTATTACTATCACTCTCATTATATAGTACCAGCTTTATAACGGTTACTTATATATTTTTTACTGCTATTGCAACTACTACCACGAACAATACTGTTACTACATATACTACTACTAATAATAATAATATTACTACTACTACTACTACTAATAATAATAATAATAATATTACTACTACTACTACTACTACTACTACTACTACTACTACTACTACTACTACTATTATTACTACTACTATTAATACTTCTACTACTACTACTACTACTACTATTATTACTACTACTATTACTACTTCTACTACTACAACTACTACTACTACTACTACCAGTAGTTTCGCTAGTATTAGAAATAGTAATATTACTGCTACTACTACTACTGCTACTACTACTACTACTACTACTACTACTACTACTACTACTACTACTACTACTACTACTACCGGTATTAGTAGTAGTAAGAAAAATCATGAAAACATTTTCATCGTAATATTGAAGAAAAAAAACCTGAGCGGTACCTTTTTACTGAATCCGTTGACACCATTAACGACAAGGATGAATTTGATGGGTATCAAAAAGGGCATTGAAAATATAAAATATATATATATATATATATATATATATATATATATATATATATATATATATATATATATATATATATATATATATATATATATATATATTACATTATGCCTGAATGTCAGACCAACGCCAAATGTTTGATAGACCTCCAGTTTACTTTTCGGTATTTCCAGACACCCGTTTGACCGGCTAGGCATTATTGGATACCCTTTTGTCCCCAAAGGCATTCATCGACCCCCTGGAAGATCTTATCGACCCCTTGGCCCTGGGGATTGATATTGAACACTTTGTGAACCCCTTGGACTAGACTCTAAGAGTAACACAGAGGAGGGTGCATGGTTACTTGTGTTACGCCACAGTCCTGTCCACCATGACGACTCATCGGCTATAGATTAACTGGCCAAAGAAATTAGCACATACGTAATGCGGTCTCCGGTGTTATATATCACGCTTCCTCTAGCCTTGGTCTGCCTACCACTGCCGGCTTGCTTATTGATGTCACCACCATCACAACAACAACAACAACACCAACAATGATAATAAGCTAGTGGAGGTAGTAGTAGTAGTAGTAGTAGTAGTAGTAGTAGTAGTAGTAGTAGTAGTAGTAGTAGTAGTAGTAGTAGTAGTAGTAGTAGTAGTAGTGATTATAATGTTAATAATAATATCGTTTACTCATCACGTGCACGATGTGCCATGGACGATTTATGGTCTTTTGTAGAAACACACACACGCACACACACACACACACACACACTGGGAACTCCGTAGTGTAAGGGTTAACACGCTCGGCTCACAACCGAGAAGTCCCGGGTTCGATCCCGGGGCGGAGCGAAGACAGACGGGCGGTCTTCTTAAAACCCGAGCCCCTGTCCACCCAGCAGTGAATGGGTGCCGGGTGTTAGCCGGGGGTTTGTGACCCGCCTCCCGGGGTGGTGGCTTCGGCCAACACTAAGGATGAATGAGAAAAATAAATGTTGATATGGAGACGGGGCCATACGAGCGTTGCTCTGGCCCTGTAAAATACAACTAGATGAATATACACACACACACACACACACACACACACACACAATGTAGATACGGAGACGGGCCCACACGAGTGTAGTTCAGGTCTTGTAAAACACAACTAGTTAAATACAACTAGGTAAATACACACACACACAAAGATTACAACTCCCGCCCCCCCACCTGAGGAGGTGAGCACGATGGCTACTCTACTCCTGATAATAATAATACAATCACACATGTGTAACACCACCACACTGGCACATCATTACTACCACACCAGCGCACCATTACCCCCACCAGCATGTTCACCACCAACACCACCATCACCACTTTTTCCTTGATAACCGTGCTGTCATCACCTACAAGATCACCACCACCACCACCACCACAATACCTTCCCTCTCGCCACCTTCAGCGCCTCC
>JACEEZ010025474.1:287500-290000 GCA_016584305.1 Chionoecetes opilio
TTCTTTTTTACATCACAAGGACTGGCCATGGGCAAAAAAAAAAGCAACAAAAAGCCCGCTTAGTTGCCAGCCCCTATAAAGAAGACAGTAAGAGAATATAGAAAAAGAGGGGGGTGGGCCTATTTAGTTCGGGAGGTGTCTTGTCACCTCTTGAAAAAATATAAGTTGTAGGAAGGTGGAAAAATAGAAACAGGAAGAGAGTTCCAGAGATTACCATGCAGTGAAGGGGATGAAAGAGTGAAGATACTGATTAACTCTTGCATTAGGACGATGGACAGAATAGGGATGAGAATGAGTAGAAAGTCGCGTGCAGCGTGGCAGCAAGAGGTGGGTAGGCATGCAGTTAGCAAGTTCAGAAGAGCAGTGAGCATGAAAATAACGGTAGAAGAGAGCAAGATATACAACATTGCGGCGGTGATTTAAAGATTGAAGTAAGACAGTCAGTAAGAGGAAGGAAGTTGATGAGACGAAAAGCTTTTGATTCTACCCTGTTTAGGAGAGCTGTATGAGGGATCCTCCCCAAACATGTGAGACATACTCCATACATGGGCGGATAAGGCCCCTATACAGAGCAAGCAGCTGGGAGGGACAAAAAAAATGGACGCAGATGCCACAGGACACCTAACTTCTTAGAAGCTTTTTTAGCAAGAAATGAAATGTTAGATTTCCAGTTCATATTTTTTGTAAAAGATAGCCCAATAATGTTCATTGTGGAAGAGGGAGACAGTAGAGTGTCAATGAAAAAGAGGGGATAGTTGTTTGGAAGGTTATGTCAAGTAGATGGGGAGGCGGTAGCGGAGTGGTTAGCGTCTCCGACTGGCGTTCTCGGTGACCCGAGTTCGATCCCCGAAGAAACCCAAAATCTTTCTGCACCGTCGAGTGGCCTAAGAACACCCACAAGCCCTGCCCATCCATCAACTCTACCTTCGATTGCGAGTGCATCGGAGGACACAGGGGGGCGGCATGAGCCTCTAATCACAGGCGTCACTATAAGAATCCTGCCTGCGCCACCACGGGCGAGGACCAACCATCACAGCCCTAAAGGGAACCTCCAGAGCCTACCATCCGAGCCCTGGGTCACCACTGCCTACAGGCGCTATAGGCACAAATGTTAAAAAAAAAAAAAAAAAAAAAAAAAAAATGAAGAAATAGGGTTTTTGAGACATTGAAAAAAACAAGGTTTGCTTTGCCCCAATCAAAAATTATAGAAAGATCAGAAGTCAGACGCTTTGTGGCATTTCTCCGTGAGTTTTCTAGAGTCTGTTGAGTTGAACATCGAATCATCAGCGTAAGAGTGGATAGGGCATTGAGTTAGATTTAGATAATTAATGATTAATATAAATAAAGTGGGTGATAGTACAGAACACTGAGGAACACCACTATTGATAGTCTTAGGAGAAGACATATGACCGTCTACAGTCTATAGCTGCAAAAGAATGGTTAGAAAGGAAACTTAAGATGAAGGAGCAGAGGGAGGGATAGAAACCGAATAAGGCTAGTTTAGAAATTAAAGATTTGTGCCAGATTATCAAAAGCTTACATATATATATATATATATATATATATATATATATATATATATATATATATATATATATATATATACCTATATATATATATACAGGGTGTCCCAAAAGTCACTATACACTTTTAATAAATTCATAAAAAATACACAAGAAACTGAGTTTATTCATATTTTTAGCATCAACAAAGGAGTCATTGCAGTTTTACTTGCTATTTTACTTGCTTACTGAGAGGGTGAAACTGGCGATCGCGAGCCAGCTCGCGTGGACAAGACCATGGGTGAATAACACACACACATTAAACCAAGACAAGATCTCAATTAGTATGAAAAAAGTATGAGTGAAAAATCCATGAGGTCAAAAAAGAACTGAAATAAAAAAGATCACAGACAAAACTTTTTTCATGAAAAATAAACGAGTTGGTTTTTGAAGACATTGCTCATAGGTCACTCGCATAATCAAAATTCAAAATACATACACCGTTCTTAAGTAAACTCAAAACGAAACCACGAGGTAGCACAACTTAAAGCATTTACAAAAGATACAAACAGGTTTCATTTATACGTTCCAGATAACACATCAAAATATAATAAACTCTATAAAAGGAACATACGATACCAAAAAACACAACACAAGCGTACGTCTTGTCCGCAAAGCAAGCGGAAAACAAAACCAAAATCAAGTAAAAACCACAAAAAAACGAAAGGCTGAGAATGAATAACGAAATACAGGCTGAGGTTTTTCAAGTCAGCGCAAAACAATACAAATATATAACACATCGAGGCTAGCAAGTGTCCCGGAGTGGCATCACACACACTGCACTCACCACGGCGGGGCGGACACACACTACTTCCCTCGGGCCATGAGGGAGGAATTATGGGAGGGTGGGCGGCTGTCGTATCCCTCCGTCAGGCACACACACACACACACACACAGCGGGGGTCAGACCTTTCCATAAAGTAGTGTAGCCTCTGTAT
>JACEEZ010025474.1:295000-305000 GCA_016584305.1 Chionoecetes opilio
AAGAGAGAACAGGCACTATAGGCTTCAAGTATATAAAAAAAAAAAAAAAAAAAAAAAAAATATGTCTATCCAGCCGCGCTCAGTGTCATCTGTCCACACTTTCATTTTCCTTCCTTATTCCCTATACATCCCACATGCCTTCCTCATCCTTCCCCCGCATACCATGAAGTATAGAAAGCGTGCTCTATTCTTCAGGCACGTCAGAGTTCATATTTACCTCCGCCAACGAAGTTGGAGGGAGGTTATGTTTTCACCCCGATCTGTCTGTCTGTCTGTTTGTTAGTGTACAGGATTTCTCGAAAAGTTACGAATAGATTTGGACCAAACTTGGTATACCAAGTCTATTTGGTATAAGGAAGAACTGATTTAATTTTGGATGATATCGAATCACAACTGTTGTTTTGGATGAAATCGAATCACAACTGTTACCATGGCAACCAATTGAAAATCCGATTTTCCCTATCCTTTAACATGGTGAATGAAATATTCGGGCGGAGGTATGCGCTCTACTGAGTGCCCCCCCCCCCCCCCCCCCCCCCACCGTCATTCCCTGTGACCGGAAGTTGCTGCATGTCTCTTCGACCATCACATTTACTTTCCCTCATTCTTCCTTTCCATGTATATCTACTATTTTCCATCATTATTTTTTTTTTTTCCCTCCCATCTGAAATTAATCTATTTGTTATCTTATTTATACATTTGATTATTCATTTATGTAGATCACTTAATTAAAGTCCAAATGACGCAGGCAACGCAGTTTAGGTTGTGTCTCAGACTTGTCTATACGTAGTACCTACTTAACTCTCTCTCTCTCTCTCTCTCTCTCTCTCTCTCTCTCTCTCTCTCTCTCTCTCTCTCTCTCTCTCTCTCTCTCTCTCTCTCTCTCCAGGAATGCCGGAATGCCTGTAGCACATAAGTCACATTCCCGTAGTATAGCACAAACTATACCAAGGGAGGACTCTATCCCTAGAGAGGATAATAGTGACGCGTCCACTTTGTTGCAGGGCTTAAATGTAGGTGAATTGCTTGAAAGTAAGACATCACCATCTTTAAACCTACGTAAGGTTTAGGCGAATTTTGCATTGCCGTATGTCATGATGATCTTATTGAGATTATTTTATCTTAGCCCATTGCAACAGTCTCCGGGGCAAAAATTAGCTCGCACCTTTCTTCTTTGAATACACTTGCTGTGCTCTCATCCGTCCCGGCTGCCTCCTCGCGGCATGGTGATGATGATTGATTTGAAACTATAGACTGCCATCTTTTCGTCTGGCATTCCAGCTAAGAGGAGAGTCCAGGCGACGCGCGCCGCAGGGGTTGGTATATAAAGCGAGGCGGCGGGTCGTCAGGCTTGCCTTGGTTCAAGTTGGTTGACGTCCAGGTGCGGGCGAGTTCGAAGCACTGCTGAAGTGAGTGAGGGGAACATAGTATATGACAGGCAGATCACGACCGCGGGTTACTGTGGCTATACAAATAACTCGAAGGTAATGACTAAGTGTGAAAGACAACGTGTGGTTTCGCTTATTTCGTGATGACATGATTCCTTTTCAGCGTTATTTGTTTTACTTATTGGCAGGGGCGCACCCAGGAATTTTTTTCGGGGAGAGTCAGAAATACTTTTTTCGCCAGGCAAGACAGTAAATTCTTCCAGATTCCTCGTTAACCGCTGGGTGGTACATTTTTCCGCCATCAGCTGATTCCCTTTTCAGGCCCTTATCTTATTTCTGCTACAGAAACAATAGTTGTGGTAGTGTTAAGAGGCTTTGTGTCCAAGGCGTTACGTGAAGCATAAGTGCCACCAAAACAAGGTACAGGTGCACACAGGCAGGCCACATCGTTAGAACCTGTCGTAATTTTTTAACTGACTGTTAGTGTATTCTGATTTCTTACAATGAAGGAAATTTCGGGGGGGGGGGGGGAAGAGGGGCATGGCCCCCTTGGCCCCCCTCTGGGTGCGCCCCATTTGTAAGTGAATGGCAAGAGAAGGTTATGAGAACGACTGTATAATTTCGTGTACGGGATCGTTTTAAGAGTTCCGTTCCTGTATTGTTGACTTCAGTGTTTTTGTAGACCCTCAGTGTTGAGTGTGCACTAACGTCTTGATGCTTGAGCAAGCACAGATAGATAGGCTATGTGCAAATAGTTTCCACTTCCACCAAAATCCTTTCATGTTGTTTGTGGTTGTACAGTAATGCCCTCATGGCAATTTTCTTACCATGACCGGTAGTGGCTT
This sequence comes from Chionoecetes opilio, assembly GCA_016584305.1. Taxonomy (NCBI): domain Eukaryota; kingdom Metazoa; phylum Arthropoda; class Malacostraca; order Decapoda; family Majidae; genus Chionoecetes; species Chionoecetes opilio. The sequence continues at coordinate 297,234 of JACEEZ010025474.1, forward strand.
TAGCTGTGATATAATAATTATTTTTATCTGACAGATGCAGGCAGAAAGCTGTAAATGTAGTTTATGAATATGAAACATTACAAAGAAGCACTACTATGTGACTCTACTGGTGATTGACATAAACCAAGGGGCAAAGAGTGTCCTCAATATAGATTAGTTACCTATTGTTTATTCTTTTTTCTTAGTCAATACAGAGTATGTGTTTTATGGGTAACATAAATATATTCAATCTTTTATTGCATTTTCCTCTTATCGCTATTATTAATATTGGCATCATCACATCTATCATTATAATCGCCACAATCATCACTATTATCATCAACACTATATTGATTATCATTACAATTATTGGTATTACTTTGTTTCTCAGCATCCCGCTGTTTGTATAACGAAACTATTTTATCATGGTCTATTTTGAGGGGGGTTTTAATGATTAATGTTTGTTTTTCAACAAGACCAGTTTTTCTTTTAGGGAGACCCTTTTCTGAACATGGTCTAAAGGCAGGGTGCTAGCACAGAAGCACAGTTTTTGAGAACAATAGGAGGGATTCCGTCAGGACCGTGAAGCGGGTAGCACCGTGGCCACCGAGATGACAAGGCCTGATGCATCGCCCGTGACGTCACACCATGTAGATCCCACCCGCTCCCCTCCCCGTACAAGTTTACCTACCTAATATAATGTTTATCAGTATAAAAGATATACTGTTATCTTCGGAAATGTTTGTTCTATAATATTATCAAATAAAAAATCATAAAACACAGAAAAGAAATGCCATTATGAGACTTTCAAGAAATATGCATCAACTTAAACTCTTCGCCATTTAATATTTTGCGCGAAAACATTTTACATGGAGAATATCAATAGAAGCGGAATCGCATTAGCTTTCTATTGATATATTTCGTTTAGTCATAAATGAATTAGCAGCATGCATAAATTAGCGTTAACTAAATATTAAAAATCATGAAATCGGGTAATTTCCTACCTAATATATGTTTATCAGTATAAAAGATATACTGTTATCTTTGGAAATGTTTGTTCTATAATATTATCAAATAAAAAACCGTAAAACACCAAAAACAAATGCCATTATGAGACTTTCAAGAAATATGCATTAACTTAAACTCTTCGCCATTTAATATTCTGCGTGAAAACTTTTTACATGGAGAACATCAATAGAAGCGGAATCGCATTAGCTTTTCATTGAATTTTTCCTTTTCTAATAAATGAATTAAAACCATACATAAATTAGCGTTAACTAAATAAATAACCTCATCAATCGGGAAAAATTACCCGATTTCATGATGTTATTTACTTAGTTAACGTTAATTTATGCATGCTGCTAATTCATTTATCAGAAAACGAAATATATCAATGGAAAGCTAATTAAATTCTGTTTCTATTGACATTCTCCATATAAAAAGGTTTTTTCGCAAAATATTAATTGGCGAAGAGTTTAAGTTCATGCATATTTCTTGAAAGTCTCATAATGGCATTTCTTTTGTGTGTTTTACGTTTTTTATTGGATAATATTATAGAACAAACCTTTCCAAAGATAACAGTATATCTTTTATACTGATAAACATATATTAGGTAGGAAATTACCCGATTTCATGATTTTTAATATTTAGTTAACGCTAATTTATGCATGCTGCTAATTCATTTGACTAAACGAAATATATCAATGGAAAGTTAATGCGATTCCGCTTCTATTGATATTCTCCATGTAAAAAGTTTTCCGAACAAATATTAAATGGCGAAGAGTTTAAGTTAATGCATATTTCTTGAAAGTCTCATAATGGCATTTCTTTTGTGTGTTTTACGATTTTTTATTTGATAATATTATAGAACAAACATTTTCGAAGATAATAGTATATCTTTTATACTGATAAACATTATATTAGGTGGGTAAACTTGTACGGGGAGGGGAGCGGGTGGGATCTACATGGTGTGACGTCACGGGCGATGCATCAGGCCTTGTCATCTCGGTGGCCACGGTGCTACCCGCTTCATGGAAAAGCTGGAGAGCAGCTTTGTCGCCAAGATAGAAGTCCTTAATAAAGTGCCAGGAATTATTTGTATGTACATCCACTACACATCATAGCCATCTTAATACTGGCCAGGAATCGAAATATCAGATGACATGAAGTCATCTCAAATCAAATAAAGAATTCGGATATTCTTAAGAATTCAATCACCAATTTTATATTTAAAAAATGAAAATTGATAATGAAAGAATTCAAGAGTATGTCAGTGTATACTGTAAATCAAATACTGTTTTATTTCTAGCCACCTTAAATGTAGCGAATCACTGGCAGAATTTGAGTGCATATTTGGTAACACTGCTATAGTCTCGACAAGTGCTTGTGGGCCCTTCGGACCCATGTATTGATGTTTGTAGTAGTAGTATACTACTACATAGTAGTAGTAGTAGTTTAAACAACAATGAGTGCAAACTCCAATCGTGCTGTTGCTGTCGTTGGTCACTGGTCAAAGTGCCTCGGGGTAGACCACGTTCCGTGTGATTCAACCCTTTGTGTTCCGTGTGATTCCAACACACACACTCACACACGCACACAAACGTAAGTCCTAAAAGTGTTTTTAGCCCAAAACCCCCCTTCAAAATCATGCAATCGACATGGGACCAAGCCGCTTACCACCTACGATTTATTTGCGATTTTTTGAGCCTACTCTCATCAAAATTGAATTTACAGTTTCGGCTACCCAAAACAGACAAACAGACACACAGACGCACGGCTACTCCTATAGTATATTAGATAAGTGCTTGTGGGCCCTTCGGACCCATGTATTGATGTTTGTAGTAGTATACGTATATTAAGGCGTTTTCTGCGGGGATCCTGATTGCAACCGAAAAATTATCGGTTGCTCAAATTTCGATCCCTGTTCAACCATCCAGGGAAGATGATTGGCCCGACCGCAAACATTTGTTGTTGTTGTTGTGACCGTTTGCAACCGAAAATTTTCCGATTGCAACCAAAAATCCCCCGCAGAAAACGCCTCTAGACAACATGTGATTGCAAACTCCAATCGTGTTGTTGCTGTCGTTGGTCACTGGTCAAAGTGCCTCGGGGTAGACCACGTTCCGTGTGATTCCAACCCTTTGTGTTCCGTGTGATTCCAACCCTTTGTGTTCCGTGTGATTCCAACCCTTTGTGTTCCATGTGATTCCAATCCTTTGTGTTCCGTGTGATTCCAACCCTTTGTGTTCCGTGTGATTCCAACCCTTTGTGTTCCGTGTGATTCCAACCCTTTGTGTTCCGTGTGATTCCAACCCTTTGTGTTCCGTGTGATTCCAACACACACACACTCACACACGCACACAAACGTAAGTCCATGAGTCTACTAAGTTTGTGGAATGCGGCAAGACTTACCGCAGAGTTTTTCCTGTAATCTAATACTCATAAGTGTTTTTAGCCCAAAACCCCCCTTCAAAATGATTCAATCGACATGGGACCAAGCCTCTTACCACCTACGATTTATTTGCGATTTTTTGAGCCTACTCTCATCAAAATTTAATTTACAATTTCGGCTACCCAAAACAGACAGACACGCACACGGCTACTCTATAGCATATTAGATGTTACCGCCGCTGTAGGTTTATATATATATATATATATATATATATATATATATATATATATATATTATATTTATTTTTTTATTTATTTTTTTATTTTATTTTTAATCCTGTGCCTATAGCGCCTGTAGGCAGTGGTGACCCAGGGCTCGGATGGTAGGCTCTGGAGGTTCACTTGAGGGCTCTGATGGTTCTGATGATCGCCCGTGGTGGCGCAGGCAGGATTCTTGTAGTGACGCCTGTGGAGCTCATGCCGCTCCCATGTGTCCTCCGATGCACTCGCAGTCGAAGGTAGAGTTGATGGGCAGGGCATGTGAGTGTTCTTAAGCCACTCGACTGTGCAGAAAGATTTTAGTTTTCTTCGGGGATCGAACTCGGGTCACCGAGAACGCCAGTCGGAGAGGCTAACCACTCCGCTACCGCCTCCCCTATATGCTTCTTCATTGATGTTTAGTATGCTATTTTATGGTTTTCAACCTTATTTCAATAAAAATTTCTCGCTTTATGCTCACCCCACCCAAAAACCTCGCACTCCTACCAGTCTCCAAGCTTATTGGTGGAGGAAGGAAGCAGACATACCTCAACATGAATACCAGTTTTTTTTGTGTGCAAACGACCTGTTGGGAACGGAAATGCTATGAAGACTTATTCCCCCACACACTACTTAGGCCCAAGAATTAAGAAAACTTGGGCACACCAGAAAGTCATTTATTGGGTGAAAGTAAAAACTGTCATCACTATTATTGTCAATGGTATTATTAGTTATTATCATCATTACTGTTATTGTTATTTTTTTTTTTTACTGGTAATGGCCAAACTTTCTGTCATCTATTTCCTGTTTATGACTCAGGTACTTCAAGGCTATACAATACACCGTACTCCACTCATCGCATCGCATCGCACACAGTAGAGCCCCACCACATCGCTGCGCTATGAGGGTGATGGTAAGTGTACTGATGCATTGTGCTCTTATCCTGACCTTCCATCAAGCTTCTTTGTAAATTAAAAAAATCGCCATATCAGTCTCAATCGCCATCTTGCCTCGACAATCACCTCTTGGGAAGCTACAGTAGCAGCTCAGTGACCTTTTTCAAGCTGCTAAGATGTAAGACAATCCTCATTCTGAGCTTACTAAAGACCCTCACCATGGCCGCTTGTTTTAGTGTATTTTGTCACTATTCAGAAGAAATTCATTTATAGAATCACACTACATTACATTCAACGACACTTTCCCATTAACAAATAGCGTTAAACACTTTGTCCACATATAGTTAAGAGACATCGTTTTATAAGATATAATTATGGGAGTTGTTGACAACTCCAAGCACGCTGCGTATAAGACCAAAAAAAATTATTTTCTATTTCTTTTCGTAATTTTGCAAGTCCATATTTATTTTTATTTTCTTTCACAATTCGACAATGAATACTCAGAGGTTTTTTTTCCTTTTTTACTAGGCACTTTGGGAAATTTCCATCTCCAGTTGTTTTACTTGTGTTGTTATCCTTTTGTTGAGATGAGAACATCTCGAAGTGCGTGACCAAGCCTTTGTGAGAAATAATTTTGAAAGTTGTTGGCAACTCCAAGCACGCTGTGCCCTGTGCACTCAATCACACGGTCACACCGACATACTCAGTCCACCTCCATCCGTCTCAGGACTCACTCTCGCTCTGAGTCATTCCCAACCAATAACATCTAATAGCAGGAACATCTTTATTCACCTGCTACCCTTAAGGATGGAACACCAACGTCCATCTTATAGTTTTCTTCATGTAAATCCACTTTGGAAATCCATTTGTGTCATATAAACTATGATTTCCTATAATTCCTTCACTTCAGTAAATCCCTTCTCTGTTTCCCTCCACAAAATCCTGAACACACTCTCGGGTATAATATATGCCTGTGTAGATGTAGATGTTTTTGTCGGTAGCGTATATCGCTTAATGAGTTAGGGCTAAGATATTACAGCTGCCTGCCTCGGTTTACATCTTCTTTTCATGAAAGCCACTAAAAGGTTATATTTCGATTTGGAAAACATGGTTGGAGGAGAGAAGATCTGTGAGTATCTCTGTTTGCATTTAATGTCACTTTGGAAAAATGTATGCTTTGCAAATACTTCATTCCATTTTCCATCTTCGAAGAGTAATCCAAGAAGGCACAACTACGAGTATGCACGCGTATCAAACATGACACTGACAGTCACCAACTGTCGCTGTGCAACTCATAACATGTGCATAAACTTTGGATCTAATTTAGGGATCTAGTTTTGATGAAAGTTCACTTTGTATTGAATTAATTGAAGAAGAAAAAAACACGTATTTACCTGTGACAATGATTTGTAAATTACTATATAGTATATTCTTTTGCTGAAGGAATCATACGTATCGTATATTGCTGCCAGTCATACGATAGGGACAATATTATAAAGGCTGGCAGAGTGGGAGACCTGCAGCTCCGCATCCCCATGCACAAGTTTCCTCTGCCAGAAACAGAAACTGAGTGGATGCCAGGCCACATACCTCATTATGAGAAGGTTCAAGATGTGTGCAAAGAATTTTACAATCTCTACCCCACTGTAATTTTGAATGTTGGCGACAGATTGTGGTGTTGGTGGTGGCGACAACGCTGCCGGCGAGGAGGACGAGCGCCTGGCCCAGGACTCTGCCGGAGGTCGAGACAGGGCGGGAGGGAGAGCGGCGGCTGTGTGGCTGGAGGCTGGCCAATGAACTCAATCGAGTATGTAGAGGCGTCTATAACAAGCCAACAGTGTCCACCAACAACGCCCTTTTTTACATGAGAGAACGAGGTGAGCTTCTTACCTATACTGCGTAATTTTTGGTTGGTGCATAGACATAGTTGGTATGCTAGACATAGACATAGACGTCCACGATCACAACACCCTTGAATACCTCGTGAAACCTACGAATACCATGCTTGGAGACCCTGGGTGAAGGCTCTTTCCGTCCCTAGAAATAGTAAACACAAAACAAGCACGTTCGCACAAACAAGAAATAATGCATGAATCCTTACCTATACTAGTAGTTACTCAAATTTCACAATATTTGCGGACAATTTATAATATTACACTACATTACCCGAATATAATTTATGATAGTAACTCTTATAACGTGTTCTAAACTGGAATGGAAAAGCAGCCAGACTTGAATTTTTTTATGGACAAGTGGTAAGTTGAGAGATTTGTTTGAAGGTTGACTAACCCCTGACACCCTTACATAGGGGCGTGTGAGGTCCGTTAGCCCTCATTCAAATTTTTAATAAAGGCTACGTAGCAGTTCCTGCGACGTATTATTTTGTGACCTCGTATGAAAATATTATTTCTGTGTGGCAGCGACGTCTGTCACCTTCATCACTTCCACGAATTAACACAAAGCTATGTAACGCAACAAGTAAAACCATTTCACGGTAACATTTCAGTTTAAACTGAAAGGAAAACGTATACACATGTAATTGTATAATAAATTTTACATCACACCAGAACATTGCTAGTATTTGTGTTATTGACTCTCTCCTTTCTTTTGAAGGTGGTAAAAGAGCGGATTTGTGGATGGTCAGGGTGGAGCGTGGTGTGCCGCCAAGGAGCAACATGCAGGTTGGCGAGCTGCGGGCCGACCTGACAAGTGAGCCTCGCCAAGCACACACACGAGCGGAACTGGGTCAGCGGCTGCCCTTTCTAAGTGGAGCGAAAGCGTCGCAAGTAATAGAGGGGTCGCTTCGGACCAAGAGGGGGCTGTCTGCAGAGTGTTGTCGCAAGGCGTGTTCTGTGTCGGAGCTGGCGGGCTATTGTTACTAACTAGCTGCTGCTACTCACCGCAATAAGCACTTGTTGAATTAGCATTCTCATTAGGCTTCTTTTCTAGCAGCGCAAAATCATAGAATTTTACACTTCTAAGCCCCACCCCCTCTTGTTTTATACTGTTTTTAACTTTTCAGCATACGCCCGTCGAGGACAAGAACTCAAAAATAGTAAAATTATACACTCAGCTCCTTATTTGGGTGTGGGTGGGGCCTACAAGGTCATGGCGGATCAGATCGGCTGTTTAATATATTCTTCTCGGGCATGACCCATATATATGTTCAGGTTTTCCATTAATTCGGATCGCACTAACTATTCATATATAACAAGGACACCAAATGCAAATAATATAGCTTTCA
>JACEEZ010025474.1:310000-337500 GCA_016584305.1 Chionoecetes opilio
GCTGCTGTTGAGGCCTGGGTAACGTTGGTGAAAGACGCTGCATGAAGAGGGGATTCAGGCTTCGTTTTGGGTGATTATGTGTCACAGACAGATCACCCACTGAGATTTGGTCTTGGGAGACGTTGGATGGGGCTGATTGGGTGGCGGTGAGTGGGGCTGCGTCTTGGTCGGTGGTGAGTGGGACTGAGCCCAGAAGGTCGTAGGGCCGTGGCAGTATTTTGACCACCTGACAAAAGCTGCTGTGATGTCTGTTTGGGTGTTTCTTCATCTCGACGGTACACCAGAGGCAGCTTCAGGCCATACCTCAGGGGTGTTATCTCCCGGCGATGGTGTGTCTTACCAGGTGCTATGACGTGAATGCGCTGAGAGCTGGACGGGGTCGCCCGGAAAGAGTGATGTTGCTGCTGCTGCAGAGGGGGATAGTGTTGGAAGAACACCGGGGTGGTGACGGGGGATGTAGTACCGGGCCGTGGGGGGAGGTAGCCTTGATGTATTGGGAGATAGGGTTGGATGGACCCCCCAGTGGAATCACCATCTCCAGACTCAGAGCTGACTCCACCTCCACCCACAATCAGTTCACCCTCAGAACCACCTCCCTCACTCACTATCATACTGCCAGAGCTTATTGCACCCTCAGATGTCCCTGTCCCGGAGATTGATATGTCTCCAGATATTTCACTACCACTTTCAAGAGACACTGTTCCCCGGCTGCCTCCTCCGCTTACCTCACCTCCAGATGGACTTCCACCCCCAAATGGTCCAATACCGATGGTTCCTCCTCCACCAGATATTCCAGTTTCGAAACCGCTTCCACTCCCAGATATTCCAGTTTCGAGAATGGTTCCACCTCCAGCTATTCCAGTTTCAAAATTGCTTCCACCTCCAGCTATTCCAGTTTCAAAACCACTTCCACTTCCAGATAACCCAGTTTCAAAACTGCTTCCACCTCCAGATATTCCAGTTTCAAAACTGCTTCCACCTCCAGATATTCCAGTTTCGAAACTGCTTCCACTTCCAGATATTCCAGTTTCGAAACTGCTTTGACCTCCAGATATTCCAGTTTCGAAACCGCTTCCACTTCCAGATATTCCAGTTTCAAAACTGCTTCCACCTCCAGATATTCCAGTTTCAAAACTGCTTCCACCTCCAGATATTCCAGTTTCGAAACCGCTTCCAGTGCCAGATATTCCAGTTTCGAAACCGCTTCCACTTCCAGATATTCCAGTTTCGAAACTGCTTCCACTTCCAGATATTCCGTTCAAATTCCCTCCAGATATTCCAGTTTCGAAACCGCTTCCACTTCCAGATATTCCAGTTTCGAAACCGCTTCCACTTCCAGATATTCCAGTTTCGAAACCGCTTCCACTTCCAGATATTCCAGTTTCGAAACCGCTTCCACTTCCAGATATTCCAGTTTCAAAATCTGCTCCACTTCCAGATATTCCAGTTTCAAAACCACCTCCCTCCTCAGATATTCCTGTTTCAAAATTGGCTCCACTTCCAGATATTCCAGTTTCGAAACGCTTCCACTCCAGATATTCCAGTTTCAAATCGCTTCCACTTCCAGATATTCCAGTTTCAAACGCTTCCACTCCAGATATTCCAGTTCGAAACGTCATGCATATCCAGTTTCGAAACCGCTTCCACTCCAGATATTCCAGTTTCGAAACTGCTTCCACTTCCAGATATTCCAGTTTCGAAATGCTTCCACTCCAGTATTCCAGTTTCGAAAACCTTCCACTTCCAGGAAACGCAGTTTCAAAACTGCTTCCACTCCAGATATTCCAGTTTCAAACGCTTCCACTCCAGATATTCCAGTTTCGAAACGCTTCCACTTCCAGATATTCCAGTTTCGAAACGCTTACCTCCAGATATCCAGTTTCGAAACGCTTCCATTCCAGATATTCCAGTTTCAAACGCTTCCACTCCAGATATTCCAGTTCAAACTGCTTCCACCTCCAATATTCCAGTTTCGAAACGCTTCCTCCAGATATTCCAGTTTCGAAACGCTTCCACTTCAGATATTCCAGTTTCGAAAGCTTCCATTCCAGATATTCCAGTTTCGAAACGCTTCCACTGCCAGATATTCCGTTTCGAAACCGCTTCCATCCAGATATTCCAGTTTCGAACCGCTTCCACTTCCAGATATTCCGTTTCGAAACCGCTTCACTCCAGATATTCCAGTTTCGAAACGCTTCCATCCAGATATTCAGTTTCGAAACGCTTCCTCCAGATATTCCAGTTTCGAACGCTTCCATTCCAGATATTCAGTTCGAACCGCTTCCACTTCCGATATTCCAGTTCGAAACGCTTCCACTTCCAATATTCCAGTTCGAACGCTTCCCTTCCAATATTCCAGTTCGAAACGCTTCCATCCAGATATTCCAGTTTCGAACCGCTCCACTTCCAGATATTCCAGTTCGAACGCTTCCACTTCCAGATATTCGTTCGAACCGCTTCCATTCCGATATTCAGTTCAAGCTTCCATTCAGAATCCATTGAAACCGCTTCCATTCCAGATATTCCAGTTTCAACGCTTCACTTCCGATATTCATTTCGAAACCGCTCCATTCCAGATATTCCAGTTTCAACGCTTCCACTCCAGATATTCCAGTTTCAAACGCTTCCCTTCCAGATATTCCAGTTTCGAAACGCTTCCATCCAGATATTCCAGTTTCGAACGCTTCACTTCAGATATTCCAGTTTCGAAACCGCTTCCACTCCAGATATTCCAGTTTCGAAACGCTTCCACTTCCAATATTCCGTTTCGAAACGCTTCCATTCCAGATATTCAGTTTCGAACGCTTCCATTCAGATATTCCAGTTTCAAACCGCTTCCACTCCAGATATTCCAGTTTCAACGCTCCTTCCAGAATTCAGTCAACGCTCCCCTCAGATATTCCAGTTTCGAAACCGCTTCCACTTCCAGATATTCCAGTTCGAACGCTTCCATTCCAGATATTCCAGTTTCAACCGCTTCCATCCAGATATTCCAGTTCGAACGCTTCATTCAGAATCCAGTTTCAAAGCTTCCACTCAGAATTCCAGTTTCGAAACGCTTCCACTTCAGATATCAGTTTCGAAACGCTTCCTCCAGATATCCAGTTTCAACGCTCCATTCCAGATATTCAGTTTCGAAACGTTCACTCAGATATTCCGTTCAACCTCCACTCCAGATATTCCAGTTTCAACGCTTCACTTCGATATTCAGTTTCAAGCTTCCACTCCAGATATTCGTTTAACTGCTTCCACCCAGATATCAGTTCGAACTGCTTCCACTTCAGATATTCCAGTTTCAAACCTCACTTCCAGATATCGTTTCAAACTCCTCCATATTCGTTTCAAATGCTCCACTTCCGATATTCCAGTTTCAAAACTGCTTCCACTTCCAATATTCCGTTTCAACTGCTCCACTTCCAGATATTCCAGTTTCAAAACTGCTTCCACTTCCAGATATTCCAGTTTCAAAATTGGCTCCACTTCCAGATATTCCAGTTTCAAAACTGCTTCCACCTCCAGATATTCCAGTTTCAAAATCGGCTCCACTTCCATGTGCCATACTTCCAAATACTTCTCTGATGAAGGCCGATCCATCCACAGCAAAGGTCGAGCTGCCACCGGCTGGCGTTGGTGGCACGTCCTTGCAGCAACGCACACGGTTGTACAGGATGCATGGCGGCAAGTTGCCGTACCTCTTAACATCCAGAGGCGATGATCCAAAGTAGTTGGGACAAACATTGCGTGTCACGCAAGGACAAATGTTATCAGCCTCCTGGTAAATGAGCAGTAGAGGGTTGGGCGTCTCCACACTCTCTTTTGACATCAGCTGCCCCGCCACACACGTCACGCCTGTCAGCAGCCGCAGCAGCAGCATTGCCCTAAAGAAAAGATAATATAATATGAAGGTCAAGGAGAATACAGGCACCGCACTCGTCTGCAAGGACTGAATATATTTATGAGATCAAAGTAAACCAATTCAGAGTATAAGACATAATTTAGCACACTCAAGACAACCCCTCCGCCTCCGCCCGCTCCTCACCTGCAGCCTCGTGGGGAACCCGCCATCCTGTGTGCGTCCCTGAGCCTCGCCGCCCGTCACGGAATGAGAGCTGCGGGTGGCGTGGGGCATATTTGTAAGGGCTGGGGTGCGGGGAAGGGTTCCAAGCGGGCTTTCTTGTTCGCCGAAGAAAAATACCGAATTTGTTGCTTACTTCAATTTAAACAATTTATTAGCATGATCGTTTAATGCCTTCAGGCATCTTGTTTGGAAGTTGTGCTTTTTTCTTCAAAAACGAATAAATTTCACGATTTATCAACAGATATATACTTTACACTCAATGGTATAGTTCAATTTTATTTGTTATGAATACATCTTTATAAACTTTTGCTATGTACTGACATGAGGCAAAAAGCACATCTGCATCGACATTTATTACTGCCACAAATACGTTTGCTGAACACTTACAGTACTACATAATTCTAACCCAGCTGGCGCATTTTGGTTTCCTTCTGTTTGTTATACACGAACGTCCATCTAGCAAATAGATAGATAAACAAATTAAATTAATGAATAGATGAATAAGCACAGAGGCGGTGGTGTGACCTTGACCTGAGGTGACCCAAGGGAGGGAAAAAAGACACTTTCACCATCGACTGTCTATTTATCGAGTGTTTGTCCCATAGCGATGAGGTGTACCGTGTGTGTGTGTGTGTGTGTGTGTGGTGTGTGTGTGTGTTGTGTGTGTGTGTGTGTGTGTGTGTTGTGTGTGTGTGTGTGTTTGTGTGGTGTGTTTGTGTGGTGTGTATGTATGGTGTGTGTGTGTGTGTGTGTGTGTGTGTGTGTGTGTGTGTGTTGTGTATGTGTGTGTGTGGTGTGTATGTGTGTGTGTGTGTGTGTGTAGTGTAGTGTGTAGTGTGTGTGTGTGTGTGGTGTGTGTGTGTGTGTGTGTGCGCCGGCTTGTGTATGTTATGTGTGGTCGTGTGGGTATGTGTGTATGATGTGGTGGTCGTGCTGTGTGTGCGTGGTAGTGTGTGTGGTGGTGTGTGTGTCGTGTGTGTGTGTGTCGTGTGTGTGTGTGTGTGTGTGTGGACTTGTGTGTGCGGTGTTTGTTGGGATGTTGAATGTGTGTGTGTGGTGTGTGGTGGTGTGAGTGTGGTGTGGCGTGTAGTGCTGTGTGTTGTGTTGTACGTTTGTGTGTGTGTTGTGCCGCTTGGTATGTTATGTCTGTTGTGTGTGTGTGTGTGTGTTGTGTGTGTGTGCTTGTCGTCGTGCGTGTGTGTTGTTGTGTGTGTTTGGGTGGGTTCAGAGTCCCCGTTAAGTCGATAAGCGCAAAAACAAAATAAATGAAGCTGTCAGCCCTGGTCTTAGTGTTTACCATTCCCTCTACTCAGCTCTCTCCTTCCCTCCCTCCTGCGTATCGCCTTAATCTACACATTTTCTTCCTATTCATCCACACTCTTTTTTTCTGTCTTCTCTGTTTTCTTTCATCACATCTTCCGCCTCACTTTTTCTTCCTCTTCCTCTTTTTCATCTTCTTTATCTCATCACTCCTTACCTTCTCCCTTTTCTTCCTCCTTCTCTTCCTTATCCCCGGTTTTGCTTACTCCTGTTCCTCCTCCTCCTGGTCCTCTTCTTCCTCCTCCTCCTCCGCCTCCTTCTCCACATCCACCTCCACCTCCACCTCCACCTCCTCCTCCTCCTGCCTCCTCCTCCTCCTCCTCCTTCTCCTCCTTGGCTTGGGAGAGCAGCTATGTTCATGGATTGGCGATTGGCTTTCAAATCGTAAACAACGGGTAGTAATAAATGGCGAAACATCTGATTGGTTAGATGTTACTAGTGGGGTGCCTCAGGGCTCGGTCTTGGGTCCCACTCTTTTTCTGATATATATCAACGATCTGGACTGCGGACTTGTATCTAAAATATCGAAATTTGCAGACGACACCAAATTAGGCGGTAAAGCATATACTAGAGAAAACTGCGAACTCATACAAAGTGACCTCGACAAACTATCAGACTGGAGTGATAAATGGCTATTAAAATTCAATTCCGATAAATGTAAAGTAATGCATATAGGCAACGATAACCTCAAATATAACTATCAAATGCAAAATAAATCGTTAACTGAAGTACAGCAGGAAAAGGATTTAGGTGTCATCATCAGTAATGATTTGAAAACCAGTCCGCATTGCCTAGCTGCCAGTAAAAAGGCGAATATGATGTTGGGCTTTATTAAACGCAATTTTGAACACAAAACTCCGAAAGTAATGACACAATTATACACGTCCTTGGTTAGGCCACACTTGGAATATGCCGTTCAATTTTGGTCGCCCTGTTTCGTAAAAGACCAAGCAAAATTGGAATCAGTGCAAAGAAGAGCAACCAAACAAATTCCATCTCTGCGAAATTCATCTTATGAAGAGAGACTGCGGAAACTTAATATGTTTTCCTTAAAGGATCGTAGAATCCGTGGGAACTTGATAGAAACCTTTAAGATCCTAAAAGGATTTGATGTCATTAATCAAGAGAACCTATTCGAGCTTTCAACTCAAGTGACAACAAGAAATAATGGTTTAAAACTAAACGGTCAACGTTACATCACTGATCTCCGTAAAAAGTATTTCAATGTGAGAGTCGTTGATCGATGGAACAAGTTACCAGCAAATGTTGTCGAAGCCAGCACAATAACTACATTTAAAAACAGGCTTGACGCGCACTGTAAAGTAAATGGGTATTGATAGTGCCCTGCGAATTCATATTTAGTCCCCCGGATCGATTAGTTGTAGTGGTAGTGGTAGTTGTAGTTAGTATATTTCATACCCTATTTTTCTGCACTACGAAACTTCCGTGTTCCTATCTTCTTTTAAGGACATGGTATCGTTTTCCAACTGTTTTCTTACAAGTAGTTGATAGTTAGTAGTATGTAGTTCAGCAGATACCCTCGTCATGGACCAATAGGTCTCCTGGTGTCTGTTATTCCTATGTAATCCTATGTAATCCTCCTTCTCCTCCTCCTCCTCCTCCTCCTCCTCCTCCTCCTCTCCTCCTCCTCCTAATCGCACAGGTGAGGTCAGGGCGGCAGATGTTTACGGCTGTGTCAGGTCAGGACAGGCAGCCAGCGGGTCATGAAGCAGAATGACCTCTCACTTTCTCCTTGTGTGTGTGTGTGTGTGTGTGTGTGTGTATGTGTGTGTGTATGTGTGTGTGTGTGTGTGTGTGTGTGTGTGTGTGTGTGTGTGTGTGTGTGTGTGTGTGTGTGTGTATGTATGTGTGTGTGTGTGTGTGTGTGTATGTGTGTGTGTGTGTGTGTGTGTGTATGTGTGGTGTGTGTGTGTGTATGTTGTGTGTGTGTGTGTGTGTGTTGTATGTGTGTGTGTGTGTGTGTGTGTGTGTTGTTGTGTGTGTGTGTGTGTGTGTGTGTGTGTGTGTGTGTGTGTGTGTGTGTGTGTGTGTGTGTGTGTGTTTTCTTTGGTTTCTTTTATATTCATCGTACTTATTCTACATAGTTTCAAAAGCATCGCTCCTTCACCATCCATCATCATCGGACTAACTTCCATGATAGGACATTCTTATGTTTATTTACACACACACACACACACACACACACACACACACACACACACACACACACACACACACACACTCTGCGATTTTGTGTTTAGCCGGTTCGAATCTTCACTGCTCCCGGGGATTTTTCACTGACAAATTCGGACGGTTACTGTCCCCTTGAACAATTGGATGGGGATATGTGGTGTGTGAGGTCCCAGCATTACCCAAAGATCGGTAATAATGAGCTCCAAGCTCTAACCGGGAGGGTGAAACTGGCGATCACGAGTCCGACTCGCGTGGACAAGACCATGGGTGAGTGACACACACACACACACACACACACTCATAACTCACACCATCTGCTAGTCTCCAAGGAAGCGGGGTCAGGAGGCGGGTGTTGCCAACTTTACATGCATATTTGTGCCATTGAAATCCATTGATAGTTCAAGTTATTGCTGGTATTTAATCTCTGAATGCAGAAACATGATTAAAAGCTTATTAAATTACATATTGGGTACTGTAAGATCAACACCAAGAACTAGAACTGTCACCGAAAATTGGAACTCACGCTGACGTAAAAAATTGGATGTTTTTTTTATTGGAATAATTCAAACTATATAACTTTGTTTCCTACCCTTTACTTAATTTCAACATATATGACTAATACTGATATGACTGATAGTTGGTGGATCATCTCAACACAAAACTTGTGCCACAGTAACGTTAACCGTCATAGCCCCTATTCCTCTTAATAAAAACATTTACAACTGTACAAAATATGATCAAAGGTATATCATGCCTCTTATTATATCGAGATTTATCTCAAGAAATGATCACTGCACACACGGAGATACTTCATTTTGGCTTCTGATAGGTCAGCTCTTGCCAGGTTAGCCAGTCCCCTCTTGCAGTGTCTATAGGTGATAATTGTTCTCTTTTCCCTTTATATCTCTTGTCAAACGCGGGCAGTCTAAAGAAGGACTTCTCGGGGAATTGAATTGACTTGTTGGAGCATCTAAAAGCTCCACAAAATGATGGCATCTTCCCTATAGTGACTGTGGTAAACATAGCTAGTGGAGTTTGTTGGTCCTCCACAATCGCATCTCCCGCGTCTGTCGTCTGCACAGCGAGGGTGGGGGGGGCTGGGGGTCTCTCTCTCTCTCTCTCTCTCTCTCTCTCTCTCTCTCTCTGTGTGTGTGTGTGTGTGTGTGTGTGTGTGTGTGTGTGTGTGTGTGTGTGTGTGTGTGTGTGTGGTGTGTGTGTGTGTGTGTGGTGTGTGTGTGTGTGTGTGTGTGTGTGTGTGTGTGTGTGTGTGTGGTGTGTGTGTGTGTGTGTGTGTGTGTGTGTGTGTGTGTGTGTGTGTGTGTGTGTGTGTGTGTGTGTGTGTGTGTGTGTGTGTGTGTGTGTGTGTGTGTGTGTGTGTTGTGTGTGTGTGGTGTGTGGTGTGTGTGTGCCCGTCCTCGTGTTCGTGGGTGCTGTTTGTGTGTGGGTGTGGTATTTATTCACATGATGATATAAGTCTTTGCATACTTTTGTACTGTACGTTACTGTTGTGCGGATATCCGTGTTTGTGTTTGGGTTTTTTCCTTTGGGAGGGGGGGGATCTGGTTGCAGAACAAAAAATCCTCATTAACTTGTGCTTAATTTAATTCAAAAACAATAAACACGTCTCAATAAAAGTTTTAATTAAAATTACGCGTATACGCGGAATCACTACCGATTGTTTTGGTTTTACCTTTAGACGTTTGTTCTGATGAAAAAATAATATAATTAAAAAATGAATTTAATTCAAACACTATAACATATGAAATTTTACGAGAAATAGCGGAAAACGGAATATAGCAGTTGTGCTTAATTTCTATATATAGTTTAGAAATATTTAAGTGTAACTATTATTTTGTATTTTACAGTGACGAAGGGAAGGCATGTAGGGTAATTTCATCAGAGTGTGATGATATACTTCGATGCCAAAGGATTGCCTACTGGGACGCATCGTCATCTGGCCACTGAGCGGTGATTGGCTGGCTGGTGGGTGCCGTGACAAAGGAAGAAAAGAAACTGAGGGGTGCCGCGCGGCATCCTCGGGGCAGTCAGGTTAGAGACATCTCTAGGGGAAGACGCGCGCGCGGGCTGCCGGCTGTGGCAGTCGCCGACGAAGGGAAACGGCGTGGCCAGTGGAGAGACGACGCCTGGTTCGTTGGGAGGCACGGGGGACTTCCTGGGAGAGAAATTGCCCCTGTGGATTGTGGCGCCTGAACGAGGCGCCCGGCTGTGTGTTGTGCCGGTGTGTCGCGGTGGGTTGTGGCACCTGACGAGGCGGCCACTGTGGTGTGCCTGTGAGAGGTACTGGGGTTGTGACTGTTGGAGCGTCCCCTGCGACGGCCGAGGAAGAGGCCGGGGGTACTGTACAAACAAAGTACTGTAGCCACAATGAAACATTATACACATGTGTGTATACAGATGTGGTCTGATACGGACGAGTGTGTAATGACAGGGTTTATTTGAACAGCTATATATAAAAAACGGGAGCAAGTACAAGGTCAATATTTAAAATTGGTATCACAGAAGGTCTAATGTAACTATACATTGAAAAAAATATTTAAAATATGCTTTACTTTATTCACATTATGCCTTTAAAGTTAATACTGTCAATAACTATGGAATGTTAATATTTATGTACACAATTATCGACACCCCGGAGAGTACACATATAGGTCATCACAGAAAAACAAACTGCAGCCATGTCATTCGTATGAGACCTATTCTTGTAGATTATCAGCTAAAAACTGTAGATATTTCACTCCGACTTGAAATAAACAAACACATCCAGGGATGTGTGCGTTAACTTACCTGTTTATCCCTTTATCGGGCGTAGAACCATATTTGGTAACTTAAGTGGGCGTCTAAAATGGCGCCCGTTTGCCTCCCCGTGAAGCAGAAGAATTTTTGTGATTCTTCCAGCCAATCAGCGAAGACTAGGCTACGTCACAACAAGTGACGTCATGGCGTCTGACCACTCAGCTCCGGCCCAGAGCGTTTCAAAATTCAGTCTTCCTTCAGAGCTCGTATAGTGTGGATCTGCACCTCTACCCAGTCTCACGCCCACGACCCTAACATCGTAACTAACAATGGTAAGTTCACGAAACACACATTATATAGATGAATAGTTGTACTAAATGTTGAGATAAGTGTCGTTTGCAAAGGATTTATAGAAGTTAGTGAATTTATTGCTTGAAAAATGGTGACACCATATTGGATCATAAGCCCTATTCACCTAAGACTAGGGCAAGTAATGGTATGTCTATATATGATCATACGCCCTAAGCATCTATAATTTGATACCAATCAGAACGCACCATTTATAGACATACGCCTGATACGTCTAGTAAGCCATACATAGGTATGATTCTACAAATAACGCATTAAAACATAGGACAATAGTACTTAGTAGTGCATTGGATGTTGCCATTTGTTTGTATAACATTATACAGTAATCCAGTGATATATATAAGTTATCTATAGAAATATATAACCTATAAATAATTAAATACGTGTGATTTTGGTTAGTTTTATGACCTTTTGACAGTTTTATCATACTTATATTGCATATACCTTTATATTGCGTTTATTTTTATGATTTTGATTCAAATTGCGGTTTTTTTACTTCTTAATATATATTTACACTGTATATGTCAATATTCTTTTTTTTCGTTGATAGAGACTTCACTGTTACTGTTTTCCTTTACAAATAACTTAAAGTGGGCTTGATATTGACCCAAAACTAACTATGTAAACTAGTGTATTGATGTACCATTTCTTTTGCAGCTGTCTGCACATTTGTTCTACAAAAAAAAGGAGACGGTTATTGTGCCAGCCCAGCCCACCATTAGTGATGATAAGGGCACCGATGAGGAAGACGATGACGTGGCAGACCCTGACTTCATCCCAGCCTCCCAAGCCATGGATTCTGTAAGCCCGAGTGATGAGGGCCGCTCTGCCAAGAGGAAGTGCGTGCGGCCTTCAGTGGAGGTGCTTGAAGACGAGGAGGACGACGATGACGACGATGACGACCAGCCAGCACCACAAACGAAGAAGTCTGCCAGGAAAAGGAAGCCAGAAGCCAGGCCAACCACGTGGACCAAGGTTGACTTGAACAACCCAGCCCTGCCTGAGTACCAGCACTCTCACCCTGACTTCATTGAAACTCCTTTCCAGTACTTCAGCAGGTACTTCAGCTCCCAATGCATAAACCCCATAGTGTACCAGACCAACTTGTATGCAACCCAAAAGGATGGCAACACCAGCATCACCACCAATGAAGATGAGATCATGAAGTTCATGGCCCTACTGATCTACATGGGGATTGCTGACCTGCCCTCCGTTGATGATTACTGGGCAATGGAGACCAGGGTCCCTCAAGTGGCAAACCTCATGTCATCAAAGAGGTTCAGGCTGCTGAAAAGGCTTGTCCACTTCAATGACAATAGTCAGATCCCTGGCACCATCGACCGATTCTTCAAGATCCGGCCGCTGTTCAGTTTTCTGAATACTGCCTTCAGAACTGAGACACAGACCCCCAAGCAGTCTGTGGACGGGGTAATGATTGCCTACAAAGGCAAAAAAGCTGGCAACCTGAGGCAGTACATCAAGAACAAGCCAGACAAATGGGGATTCAAGTTGTTTGCCAGGGCTTCTAAAGATGGCTTCATCCACGACATGGTGCTCTACCAGGGGAAGAATACACTGGAGGCCCATGGTGTCCCCCTGACACCTGAACAAGAAGTCATGGGTTCCACCAACCAGATAGTTTCTGTCCTGGCCAGCACCATGTCCTGCTCCACCACCACAGCCATCTTCGCAGACAACTTCTTCACCAGCCTGGAGATAGTTCGTTACCTCATGGACATGAACTGCAGATACACGGGGACAGCCAGGGACAACAGGATAGGCAAGCCTCCACTCAAGGCCATCAAGGAGATGGAGAAGAAGGTTGTCCCTCGTGGTACTTGTGACTACGTCACCAGTGACGATGGGATCCTGACCATCAGGTGGAAGGACAACAGGATTGTCACTCTGCTGTCAACAGACATAGGGGTGGAGCCCATGTCCTCTGTCTCCCGGTACTGCAGTGACACCAAGAAGAAAGAGGATGTGAGCTGCCCTGCTCTCATCAAGAGCTACAATGCAAACATGGGGAGCATTGACAAGATCGACATGCTGGTCCACCTATACCGCACCCCCATGAAGGCCAAGAGGTGGTACATGCGAATGTTCGCATATGTCATAGATCTCAGCATCACCAAGACCATCTACAGGCGGGACTGCAAGGCTCTTGCTGAGACTGGACTGACACTAAAGAACTTCAGGATCCAGGTGTTCACGGGTGCCAGCAGCCAAAGGCCAGGCACATCACGGCCCCGAATAAGCTCGGCAACTCCAGGCAGCCTCAACACCACTATTGATGTCTCCATGCCTGTCAGGGGACACCGTAGTCATGTTCCAGAGAACTCTGTGAGGTTTGACCTGACCTTGTGCCATGTCCCTGTCTACACCACCCGCCAGACCTGCAAGTTCTGCAGCAAGAAGGGGCACATCTTGAGGTAAAACGTGATCTGCAAGGTCTGCAAAGTACACCTGTGCTTCAATCCTGAGCGCAACTGCTTCATAAAGTACCATGAGAGAGTTGCCTAAGTGCCTGGAGTGGACTGGACTGGACTGGAGTTTGACAATTGTGTGATATTTGTGACCAAGTGCCAGTATAAATACCGCAGGAAAAATATTTGAATAAAATCAGCATTTTTGCATTTTTGTATTTTCATACTTTCTTTTATATCAATGTAATGTAAATATTCCTTTAACAATATATGTTTCCATTTTTCCTTAATTAAAATTCTTATATGTACACTTGTTGGACATTGTCTTACCATAGACCGGCAAGGAACTGTATATGGTAATTTCATTGATAAGCATAATGTGCATATGCATAAGATATGCAACATAAAATTGCAACCTTTTCAAAAAATCACATGAGTAAAAAAGTCTTGAAATATCTACAATTAAAGATATCAGGTAATGAAATTTCGAATTTCGGAGTATTTCTATGAATGCCCGATAAAGAGTTAAATGCACGATACGGTGATTTCTGCAGTAGGAGCACAAAACATTCCAAGATCTTCTACACAGTCGGTTAGCACTAGATTTGCATGATAGGTCTAGGAACGTTCCGGGTAAGTACATGTTGTAAGGAAATGACCAAAGAGGTCCTAAAGTTTAAAGGGGATTCGCAGAGAGTAATTTTGCTGAAAAAAGTGTCGATAACTGTGGACTGTCGATAATTGTAGACGACGCTCTAGTATAGATAAATGTAGATAAATAGATAATGATAAATTTGTCTATATCAAATGTAGTAATTACTTTTAATATATTTTGAAATATTTGTTGATATATTTATATATGAATATATATTTTTCGTGTTTTCCCATACCACCATTAAACCAAGCATTGAAAAAATATTTGGCGGCCTCCCGAAATAGGCGAGGCCGCCTAAAAGACAGCCCAAATTCTTCAAGTACTATGTTTATTGCCTGTGTTTACGTACTTTTGACTTGCCGCGGGAGGGGGTGACGTCATCGAGTCATGTTGCGTCGTCTGCTAGTTGTCAGGAGCGTTTTTAAAGCTCGGGGAATTTACAGATTTTGATTGAGAATTATTTAAAAACGGCTGACTGAATGCAAAAAGTGACAACATATCGTTGATATACTCGTTAAGGGCTATATTTAAACAGTAAAACTACATAAAATCAGAAATGATTAAATGGTCTGGACGATCACTTTAAGCCCCATTCACACATTCCATAATTGAACCATGATAACGCCAGTAATTTAGTTATTAGTGTATGCATAGATAACAGTAATCTACTGTTATCTATGGTGAATGCTATCATGAAATTTGACCACGATAAACGCCGATCACGATAGCCTCACAACAATGGCACTCTGCCTGTATATGTCATGATGGCCGTAAGATGGCCACGATGGAGGCACGATAGCTGTATGACTAAGTCACGAATAGAAAATTAACGGTCAGTTTGTCGTCACGATAAAGCCACGATAACCACGATAGTGCCATGACGGTGCCATGAACGTATCACGATAGCGTCAAGAGCTATAGCAACATGCCCCACACGTGGGTGGGTGTTGGTGATGGAGAAGAGGGGGGAAACGGGGGTGAGTGTTGGTGATAGAGAAGGGAGAGAATGTGGGGAGAAACGGGAGGGGGGGTTGGTGATGGAGAAGGGGGGATGTGAGTGGGGAAACGGGAGGGGGTTGGTGATAGAGAAGGTGGGGTGATGTGGATAGGGAAACGGGGTGGGTGGTGGTGACGGAGAAGGGTAGATAGATAGATAGATAGATAAATAGATATAGATAGATAGATAGATAGATAGAACATTTTCTTTTTTAAATATGAAAAAAAATATATATTTTTATATTTTATTTATATATTTTATAATGTATATTTTTATACGTACCTATATAAATAAATTTAAAAAAATTATATTATATATATATATATATATATATATATATATATATATATATATTATATATATATATATATATACATACATACATACATACATACATACATACATACATACATACATATATATATAATTATATATATATATATATATATATATAGAGAGAGAGAGAGAGAGAGAGAGAGAGAGAGAGAGAGAGAGAGAGAGAGAGAGAGAGAGAGAGAGAGAGAGAGAGAGAGAGAGAGAGAGAGAGAGAGAGAGAGAGAGAGAGAGAGAGAGAGAGAGAGAGAGAGAGAGAGAGAGAGAGAGAGAGAGAGAGAGAGAGAGAGAGAGAGAGAGAGAGAGAGAGATAGATAGATAGATAGATAGATAGATAGATAGATAGAATAGATAGATAGATAGAAAGAAAATAAAAAATAAAAAATATAATTATATGAAGAAAAAAATATATATATATACCGTATATATAAATAATTATATATATATATATATATATATATATATATATATATATATATATATATATATATATATATATATATATATATATATATATATATATATATATATGTATATATATATATAAAATATATATATATATTTTAAGTTTTTGGTTCTATATATTTTATATTTTATATATTTTTAATTTTTATATTTTCTTATTTTTCATATTTTTATATCTTTCATATTTTTTTTTTTTTTTTTTTTTTTATTTGTTGAATTTTTTTTTTTACTTACTTATTACGTGGTCTTGGTGTTTGTTGTTTGGGTGCACATTAAATCACACATTGAACCGAGTCTAGTAAGTCCCCATCATAGCAGTGAGTCACTATATCACTGCACAAAGCTTTAAAGGAATCATTGATACTCTAAAAGAAGCTATAGTTATAATACTAATATTTTTCTTAAGTAACACTAACCTTCATATATTATTGCATTGGTTGTGGTACTTGACACTGCGACCACCAAACCCGTGGCCAGCTATGGAGATGGGGAGAATGAGGCAGCCTTCAAGTGTCTTCTGAAGTTCTGGGTCTCCTTACCTGCCCAACCACTGCTTCACCTGAGGCAGTGGTGTAAGCATCCCTGCAATCAAAGGTAGGTCTACTAATCACTAATCATGGCTTCCACCAACACATCATATGAAAAATATCATATTTACATCACATGCACTATTGTTTTATTATAAACACTGATCTTACTCACACTGTATCTGTATTGGCAGGAGATATGTGCAGTGAAGTCATTACTGGAGCCAAACATTTTTTGTCAGGAGGTAGTACTGGAGGAAGGAGGAGCTGCAAAAGACTTCAGCCAAGGGCATTAGTTCCTGGGTTCCTGAGTGGTAAGGGGGCGGACATCCTAACACCCTAACAACCTAACCTAAGGAAAACACTGCTATGGGTACTTTACATGCTGCATTCTTGTACGTTGCTGGAGCTCCTGCGATGTCTGACAGTCCCGCGACGGCTTGCAAAACTTACCTGAAAATTGAAATGATTGTCACACTTAATTACCTTGCCCAATACATACAAGGGGGAGGGGGGGACAAGGAGCCACTCAATTACAGATCAGTCTCTCTAACCAGTGTGGTAGGGTAGTTATGTGAGACAATAGTTAAGACACAGATGAAATTAGTATCTGGAGTTCATGTTAGACAGACCATTCAGATTCACAGGTGGGAGTTGCTGTGTCTTGACTCTGCAATGCCTCTCCTTAATAGAATGACTCACGGGGTACATACAAGGGAGAGAGGGATGGCTGGACGGAGCTTGATTGGTTTTGTAGAAAGTGTTTGACAAAGTTTCCTACAAGAGGTGGTTGTGGTCATTTGAGTATGAAGGAGAAATGGATAGGAATGTCTTGGAATGGATGAAGAACTTGCTTAAAAATACATGTGTTACAGATCACAACAAGATTCTTACACATGTGAGTGACACCAATGTCTTAAAACATCTGTTTGACAACATATGAAAGCTTGAGATTGAACAGCAAACAACCAAACCTCCCAGTGGTGGTGGTGGTTGTGTTGCACTTGGTCATTTCCTATTTAATACTACTAGAAGACAAATATTTTGAGCATATGCACACCCTTCAGTTTGTGTGTGAGCATCTACACTTGATAACAAGGAAAAAAAAAATATATATTTATTTATTTTATTTGAGAAATTATTAATGATTATATTTTATTATAGATTATTTAGTTTAGATTATTCAGCAGAGATGATATGTTCCTCACTGCTGTATATAGGCTCCTAAAGAGGCTACAGACTGTCAAGAGATGGTCAAAATCTTACCTAACCCAGCTATTCTACCATAAGAACACTCACTTTGATCAACTTGAATAAATCCTGTAGTTGAACAGCATGACAGTAATTTTCTGATGTATAGACATTAAAATTCAGGTTATCCCACAAAGACATGAGGTTGACTTTAGTGGTTGATGAGATTCCCTTCATTAAAGTAATCGTCCAGACCCATTTTTTCTTTGCATAATTATGTTGAATACACATTCAAAATACCTAATTCACAAAAAATTATTCATTTTCACGCCTTATTTCCCTAAAAACATGACTTTTGTAAAAAAGCGCGGGAAAAACAACAGCCACATTCCAGCCGTGGCGCGAAACTTGCTGGCGACGTCACAAGAGGTAAGCCTCCCAGCCCCGCCCGACACAGACACACGGAGACTGAGAAAAATGTAGTACTTGGGGAGTTTTGGGTGCTTCTGGTATATTTTTTGTGCGACACGGCACATACTTGCATCCTGTATGGGCACGGCAAGAAAGCCGTGCCATTCCCGAGAGCTTAGCACCCATTCATAACCCACACGGCGACGATATATGTGTGCAGACCCTTGGAGCGACGGGGAGCGGCTGGTAGTAGCCAGGGTACTGCAGCCCTCTCATCTCGGTGGCCTTGCACCTACCCGCCGCTTGCCGCCGCTGCACACATCTGCACACATATATCGTCGCCCCACAGTTTGCAAATGGGTGCTAAGCTCTCGGTAAAGGCACAGCCCCCACGCTGCACCCACACAGGATGCAAGTACATGCCACATCGCACAAAAAATATATCAGAAACACCCAATTCCCCAAGTACTACATTTTTCTCAGAGTCTCCGCGCATATGTATCAGGCGGTGCTGGGAGGCTCCCTGTTGTGACGTCGCCGACCCATGGTGCATCGTCTGCTGATAAACAGTTGTGTTTTGAGAGCACGGGGAATTTACAGATTTTGAATGCGGATCATTTAAAAACGGGTGACTGGATGCAAAATGTGACAACATATTGTTGATATACTCGATCATGGCTATATTTGGACTGCATTAAATCAGGAATGATGAAATGGTCTGGACGATTACTTTAAGCCACTGTTTGATTATAAAGGTGGGAATGTTGCTGGCTTGGCATGCAACAGTTTACCCCTTGAGACCCAGAACATAATTTCCATTGTAATTTGGGTGCCATTAGATAATTTTTAGTGAATATAAGCAAAATTTTATAGATATGACCTGTTTAGTATCCTTGTCGACTAACTAATTTGGGATATTAACTTATTAAGTGACTTATCTAAATTTTATGGCTCGACATCATACAATGTTTTATAGTAAAGGAAAGATCTGGGCGTGAAGGGGTTAATTAAGCCATTGTTTGATTATAAAGGTGGGAATGTTGCTGGCTTGCCATGCAACAGTTTAAGGCTACAACAAGAGCTTCTGCTTTCATGCTGAGTAGCCAGTGTCTGCACAAAATTCAAGGATGTTGTGCATGTGACGCCTATAAAGTGTATTGATGCTGAAACTTTGACATTATAGAACAGGTCATCATTGGTTTAGAGAGATAGGGTGATAGTAATAGCTGTTATAACGGATAATAATGCAATCCATAAGAAAGTCGTGTCATTCTTTGCTAGTCCCCCAAGGCTCTCACTTGTTGATCCTCTCCCTGAACTGAAATAAAGGCCTCTTTTTTCATATTTGACTCTGTTCGTCAATAAACCCCTTCACACCCAGATCTTTCCTTTGCTATAAAAAAAAATTCTGTTGTCGAGCCATAAAATTACGAAAAGTAACTGAATATACCAAATTATATAGTCGACAAGGATACTAAACAGGTTATATCTATAAAATATTGTTTATATTCATTAATATTCGTCTAAAGGTAGCCAAATTATAATGAAAATTACGTTATGGCTCTCAAGGGGTTAATATGCATAAGAAATAAGTGGCCGGGCAAAACTATATTCTGGCAAATGCATGAGTTCCCCATCATTTAACACTTCTGAAAATCCCCAGTCAAAGATTGATATTCCTGGTGCCCCATTGACCACTCCACACAAGCCTCACACCCTGGCACCACGCGCCCTTTTGAAACATGGATATAACTTCAAAAAATACTTTCCAAAACCCTTTCTCCATCTAATCTGAAAGGACTAAATGTAACTTTGAGCCCTGCAAATTTACAATGAAGACATGATTCAAGCACTGCTGGCCTTAGAGAAACAGAAATGTTTGACAAACTTTGCAGAATACATGTCTACATTTCACACGTGGAGGACAATACTCACCACACTGAAGAGATGGCGAGGCAGGCGCTTCAGTGCGAGCTACGGATTGCCTCAAGCACGTCAGCTTGCTGTAACAAAAATATTGATATGGCAGGAGTCCAGTGTCCCCGAGCAGAGTGGTGGCGGTGAGGAAAGTGGGGTTTCGGGCATTCTTGAAGAGAATAACCTTCCGTCCGACAGTCCCCCCAACACCCCTCTGCCGGAGCCACTGGACCTCCGCAGGTGGAGGCCCGGGGGCGGCGCACCCCTGGCCCGGAGGAGTGAGGGCCAGTGGTGCGCCGCCCTGTGAAGACGACGTGCCCGCGCTAACACAACAGCTCATAGCTCACTCAGCTTCGGCGGCTACACTCTGAAACAAAGACACACTTAATTAATGCAGGATTCTAAACAGTAGACACATTCACCATCACAAAAAATGGGTACAAAAAATACATATATATTAGTTTACCCTTTCCCCAGACTCGTTTTCTTTTACGTCAGGTAGAACATACGACTGTAAGAAAATAAGGAAGCTACAAACAATCTAAAGAGTAACAGTAGTATTAGTCTATTAGACTGGCTAAAAGAGGCCGTGAGACTTCTACACGTGGTAGTTTATGTTACTTATAAACAAGACCTGTCCTGCATAACACTAAATACTTCACACTACAACCTACAACCAAGAATTTTTATTTTTATTTGTAAAGTAACTGTAATTATCGAAAATAATCAAATTATAGACGTACTGAATATTCATTATTCCTCGACCTTCATTTTTTACTTGATTATGTTCAGGGGCGTAGCTAGACATTTTGGGGGCCCGGGGGGCTTACATCCTGGAGGGGCCCCCTCTAAAGTTTGCAGGTGTTTCGGGGGGGGGGGAACCTAACCCAACCAGCTGGAGATTCGAGAAATTTTTGGAAAATGAACATATTTTGGTGTATTTTGACACTTTCTGAGACTTTCAATGCCCATAAATCCTATTTAATCCGAATTAAAAAGCGTGTGATGGTACTCAAAAGATACAGATCAAATTAAACACAAACCCCAAGGAGTTTAAGCCAATTTCGTAGAGGAGCACAGGAGTTTTGTTTGATTGAGTGATGCCTTTGGGGACCCCCCTCTCCTGGGGGCCCGGGGGGCCATTTCAAATAGCCCCCCTCCCCCCCCCCCCCTTAGCTACGCCACTGATTATGTTTGATCTTGTTTAGTTTGCCCCACTGTTGCGTGAAATCCTGTAGACCCTCCATTCATCTCTCTTATTTCACTGGTTTCACAGCTTAACTGCTGACCTGATACCTGTTACAAGCAACATCGAGGCACTAGCTTTCCATGAGAACACTGACAAGTAATAATAGTTACTCAAAAGCTTAAAATATCCACGTCAAAAAGTTCACCGTGTTCAATGCGGCGCGACACACCACCACCGCCACCATTAATCCCGCCACATCCCCGTCATCTGCCCTCCCTGGCGCGCGTCACCCACCCCGCCACGCCCCTGGACCCTCACCGCACCCAGTAGGTCAAAGGGCGCCGCGAGGAGGCAATAATGAGGCTGGTAGTGTTGAATTATCGGGCGACCTACGCTGCCCTCGTCACCGGTTCAGGCACATCATTAAATTCCTGTTTTAACGTCTCACGCCTGCACATTCCACGCCCCCGCCTATAACATCACGCCCACCGAGTCATACGGCCGATTCTTTAAACGTGGACTTCGGCTAACCTAAGACTAACCGTGGCTTTAGACAGGCATTTCCGTTTTCTAAACATTTTCCGGGGGGGATTAGTCTTAAGTTGGTCTAAAACTAACGAGAATAGTATTGGAAATGTTAGACACCCAGGACCCTGTCCAACACTTGAGTCTAATGATATTTACGATACTATGCCAATGCCCATGCTAAGACAAAGTAGCGGTATTGTCAATGCTCTGTTGGGCAAAATATGAGTGTATATACATGCGTCTACTGCAGATTATGAAGCATCTGAAATATTTTTTTAAAGACCGCGTTTGGCGCCCTACGAAATCTGGGTTTGTTTATCTCTCCTCGCCCGCCGAGTCCAGACTATCTGCAATATAATAGTCACTCACTTATACGACTATACAGCAGCACTTGCTTTTAAATTAATGGAAACAGAGGAGACATTTATTCTCTTTTTGGTCATAATAGTCTAGTCTACGCTAACAGCGGTTCCTTACATCCCTCTACGGGAGGCCACGGCAGAAGTCTCCCATTTCCACACATCTATCCACCTCGGCAGGGATGCTCGAAAATCCCTCGTAAGGGACAACTTACGAGTGTATTATGGCTACAATACCTTACGAGGTGGGCTGAGGGAGATGCCCGTACCGAGCCGTCACCGGCCTCTTTCGGAAATCGTACCGCGGACGCTTATTTAACCTAAATAACTCTACAAAACTTAACACAAACCTATCATAAACCTTACCTAACCTAAACCAGACCTAAACATAACTTAACCTAAACCTAAAAACTATGTTTGCCGGTGTTGAGCTAAGATCGGCTGATTTCCGAAATAGGGCCGATTTTAGCTCACTCGCCAGAATGTTACGATAATACATAGCTGCCACATTAGCCTTTCAGCGTAATATTCTCCCACTGATTACTACAGAGACGTACCCAGGGTATACCTTGATGCGCTGATCATAGGTTCGAGTCTTGCGTGCCCGAAATTAGTATCTATAGACCACTGCTGGCCCTCGCCGTACGTATGCCGTATCCGTGGCCCTGGCGGTACTCTGTTGTAGTGGACGAGAACTGCGCGTTCGCTCTTTAGGTCAGACAAGACACACGGGGGGGGCTAACACCTCACTGTGACACACGTGACACTTGTGTGCAAGGATAGTATAACTTTATAATATCCTTGCTTGTGTGTATACGTGCGTGTGTACTATATATACTTTATATAGTACGTCAGACATTTGATACCACCACCACCACCGGATCATTATAGCGGCCAAACTTGTATGATGAACTATACGTTTTGATTCAAGAAGTCGACCGATATATATATTTAATATATAGGTTTGCCCTGATATGAATTTCAACTATCAACTAGTGATTAGGCATCATTAGTTGTTGCAACTAAATAATAACTATAACATGACCATGACAATCTTTACTCCCAATAATGGGAAGAGCTATGAAGATCAAGGAAAATGTGGGTAAAAAAGTGAATAAATGAAGAATATAGGTTCATATATGGTATGGTGTGTTTTGTTGTTCTCGGTAGCAGGGCGCGGAGACAAATGACTTCCGCTCTCCGTCCCCCAATATATGATCTCCCTGGTTCAGGGCTGCCAACCCAAGCGCAGTCGTGGATCAACATAAGACTATGTTAGCTCTCCAAGATGGTGTCTAAAGAACGCGTTCGTGGCATTGGTACCACTAGAGTCTAACATGGAAGCTCCACGTTAGACTCTCCCTAGTCCAAGTTTAAAAAAGCGGCCGTTTGGCTCACTCCCTACCCTCACTAGGCCTATCCTACATGGCTACAGCAATAGTTATCAGCCACTTTGTAGACGCTCACCTGTGCGCGTCCTGCCGCCTGCATCGCCGCGCACATTCCCAGCATGCAACACGCGTCGTTCTTTTAGGATATAATTCCTTTGAAAAAAATGCGAATTAACGTGATATTATTAATTCTAAGTCTATAATAATGAAACTTTATGCTAGAAAATTGATTGATGGAATTAAGTAAACCTTTATAGTTTATTTCTCAGTAAGGTGGCTGGTGGCTGGACCAGTGCTCGGCAACCTTTTTGATGGCGATTATTTATGTTTCTTTTATTTATTTATTTATTTATTTCTAGATTTTCTTTTTTTTCTTTTTTCTTTTTTGATTTTTGATATTTTTTGGTTATATATATATATATATATATATATATATATATATATATATATATATATATATATATATATATATATATATATATATATATATATATATGTGTATATATATATATAATATATATATATATATATATATATATATATATATATATATATATATATACTATATATTTTTTTTTTTTTTAGATTTCATATATATATATATTTTTTTTTTTTTTTTATTCATTTATTTATTATTATTATTATTATTTAGATTTTACATATATATCTATAATAATATAAGCGAAAGTGTGTGTGTGTGTGTGTGTGTGTGTGTGTGTGTGTGTGTCCGCGCTAAGTTCCGCCCCCCGTGGCACAATCCCATCATATGATACAGTTTTGGAACCAGCTCGACCAGGGGCACATTATAAGCCCACTTATGAGATGATCCGATCACTTTTTTTTTTTTTTTTAGCAGCCTATTAGCGAGAATTGTGAAAAAAATGTGGGTTGCGAGAATTGGAGAGAACTGAAACTCGAGAAATGCCAGTGGTCGCTGGCAGTTTTAACTCAAAGGTTGGTCTACTGTGTTTTCCCTCCGCGACTAATATTTTTCATAAATCAATTTCGCGATAAATATTGATGCACCGCATCTGAATACTAAAAAAGAACGTTCTTCTGTTGTTCTAGTAAGTGTATGCATGACATGCATTACGATTGAACGTTCTAAGATAGCAATTTAATGCAAATTACTCGCCTCGAGTATCAAAGCTTAATATATTTTTTACATGTATATTGTGGCATGTAAAATTTGGGCGATGTTCACACTGTTTTCTAAGACAGTACTGCTGCGTCTGGCAAACGCTTGTCAAAATACAATAAGCAATGCCTTGGAAAAACGAAGAATAAAGAATGCCGAAATCGGCTTGTTGCTGCGACAATGTAGGTTATAATTGTGGAGGCGACACGCCGCGGCGGGGAGTGGTGGCGGGGAGATTGTGGCGGGGAGATTGAATCAAAACATTGCTACTTCACGCGTCGACTCATTGCACTTCCAGGCTTTCTATCTGATTGATACACAATAATAACAGGAACATATGACTGCCTAGGTATAGATAACTTCTAAACATACGTTATTGACTGTATAATATCATAGAGTAACATTTACCTCGCCTCCTCAACTATAACCTACTTGGTTATTTGGTTAAATACATGTTTTACAGAATCAGGCTTCTATACAATATACATATAGAAAAAAATCGTTCTTAATATTATACTTTTGTGTTTTAAGTGCAGTGGAATAAGCCCATATTTTTCTTTCAAGTTGACCAACTTTTCACCAAATTGTGAGTTAAAACTGCCAGCGACCACTGGCATTTCGGAGTTGCAGTTCTCTCTAATTGAGGAAACCTTGATGTAGGGTGATGGGTAATGGGTGAGCGAATGGGTGGGGTGATGGGTAATGGGTGTGGGGTGATGGGTGAGTGAATGGGTGGGGGGTGATGGGTGATGGGTGAGGGAATAGGTGGGGGTGATGGGTAATGGGTGAGTGAATGGGTGTGTGGTGATGGGTAATGGGCGAGTGAATGGGTGTGTGGTGATGGGTAATGGGTGAGTGAATGGGTGGGGGGTGATGGGTAAGGCGTTAATACATAAATTTCTACATCCATGATTTAAGGAAAGTTAGAAGGGGCTATCTGGAGAGTCTGTGTTTGGTGGGCCGAAGGCCCACCAAACACAGGTGGTAGGCCGAAAGCCCACCAATAGCCCTCCGCAGGAGCTAGCCAAAAAGTGCGCCCGGAGGGCGGCTTTGCGGCTAGTATATATATATATGTGTGTATTTTGGACCTCCCCCCCTTTTCAATTTTCTGGGTACGCCACTGGCCACGAGCGTCACGATCGGTCACGACAGACCCACAATCAGAACCATGATGGCGCTACTCATTGTATTATTGGCGCGATCGTGGTTCGATTATAATTATGGAAGGTATGAAGGGGGCTTTAACAAACGGGTGGCCTTCGCCTGGTATTACGGGCGGCGGGTCACGCCCACAGCCATGAATAACAAGATAACGTCACTGCCAGACCACGAGACGCCAGACGCCTGCCTCCTGACGTCACTGAGCCTCGGATCAAGGGATGCATCAACTTGATGACGTCAGGCGAAAAAGCCATCGGTCGGGTTCATTACGTGATTCTCACTTGCTCGGGTACGACTCCTTCAACGAAGCAGAACCTGAGAGACCTCCGCTATGGCCATACACACACTCCACTCATCCTTTTCTCGTTTGTTCTCCTTCCATTCCTTTCCTTTTGTCATAGATTCTTCTGCTGGAGACCGCCGATTGTCATTTCCATGTAGTAGAAGAGATCAGATCGAGGCCCGATATCAATAACATACACGATAGGTGTAGACATTAAAACAATTTTCCCTAATAATTTCTTCCCATAAATCATGTTACCATACTGCAAACCCTGCCTCTGAAGGACATGTGCTGCCTCTCCAAGGCGATAAGTGTGAGGCTAAAGGCACGGCGTCCCTCATCTGGCCATCCCGTCAATCCAATGGCCTCTCCTGTGCCTGTTGCCCTCCTGTTGGCTCTATCTGCGTGGCTATTTCTGGCTCCTCGACACGGCTGCTAGATGGAAGGGGGAGAGTGAAGCGCCATATTCTTCTCGCTCCTCTCCTCAACGTGATGCTTGAGGGACAACTATAAAGGTCTGATTAGAAGGCTTCCTTGACCACCACTGGCAGCAAGGACAGGATCACCAACGGGTTTACTACTCCTATGCACGTAGAGTAAGCGTATAGACAACCCCACCAAGGTAACACCCGGCCAGGAGGGTTGTGGGGGCACCTTAGCCGTCTCACAGTAACGCCGGGATAGATAGTAAAGTACCTATGTAAGAATACTGACGTGATGGTTATATTTGTAGGCACTTTTTCAGTGGCGCGCACAGGCCCGGCTGCTCTATATCTAAAAGAATAAATATGTGAAGCATCTTCATGCATAACTACGCACATAATATATATATATATATATATATATATATATATATATATATATATATATATATATATATATATATATATATATATATATATATATATATATATATATATATATTTAACTAGTCCCGCTGATTACGAGAAGTGGTGGTGCAGGCGACGGGTGGCGGGCGCCTGGATATATTTAGCTGGTGCCTATAGCCAGGGTCACAGCGAGACCCTGCTGCTGTCCTGCCGGCGGGCGGCGATAGAGCTCTTTGAGTCTGCAGCTTCGTCGAGTGTCTTGGCCAAATTTTTTTTCATGTCACTCAGAGCAACAATGTCAGGGTCACCGTGGGAGACGGCCGCTAACTCTCCTGCCCCCGGCCCTCCCACGGCAGCGTGGACAGCAAGTAGTAATCGCTTTGCTGCCACTCTGCAGCGAGAGATGATTTACCCGGGAAAGAGCAGCTAATGTATTCCTAACAAGGGGGCACCTAACATACAAGTCTTCACCATAAAGCAGGTGACGCAGCAGCAGGAAGCGGCAAACGACGCGTTACCTGCGGCGCGGCTCCACACGGCCCTGCAGGAGGTCTCGCTCGCTTCATCCTTGAACTAATTCCGTTCATGAGCCAGCCAGCCTCAACTCGACTGTTAACATTCCTGGCGACACGCCCACTCGCCCACGTGCCACACTTCCTTTCTCTATATAGTATTAACTTGCATATAACTAACCTTTCAAACCCAATCATTCTTCTGTGGCGTCCCGAGGGCCGCCATGTCCCGCACCATTATATACTGTGTCCCTGGACCATACATCATAACATGTCCCATCGGCATTCTCTCTCTCTCTCTCTCTCTCGATGACATAACATGCTGCCGCCACCCAGTCATGTGGGGAGAAATCGCCTGCCAATGGATGAATCAAGTAGCTATACGTCCCTGACAAGGCCTGCCGCTGTGCTCGTTGTACTCCGCCTCAGTACTGTACTTATTCAGTCCTGCTTTCCCGTTCAAGCCATACAGG
>JACEEZ010025474.1:347500-372500 GCA_016584305.1 Chionoecetes opilio
GGTTCCAAAAATGTGCCATATGATGGGATTCCGCCACGGGGGGTGGAACCTATACCACACACACACACACACACACACACACACACAGACATACATACACACTTTCGTTTTTATTAATATAAAGATAGATATATAATACATAATCATTATATATTATATAAATTATATATATAATCATTATCATCGAAGACCTGATGGCCCCCTATCTATTGTTATAACTTATTATTATCATTAACACCACCGACATTATTATTATTATTATTATTAAGTATTGTGTTATCTTTTTATGAAAAATGTATTGCATGGTATAGAAATATTATTTACTCAAATAACTGAGCTTGAGATCAAACATAACTTGTATGACTGCACTAAATGTTGATTGGATTTACTTTAAAACAAGACAATGTTGATGATGTGTTCTCACAGTGAAAGGAGGAATGAGAAGGGATTGCTACTCCTGTTTTAGGGCAAAACTAATGTCGCTCAGTATATATTTGAATGGAAGTGATAGAGATAAGTACGTACTTGTCTGATGTCTGATGACTTATGAATAAAATTATGGAGTTATAAGCTAGACAACCGTGCGGTATAGAAGCGGCACAAATACTTATGATATATTATAGTCTAGTATATATACCATATATGACATCTTGTTTTCAGGAAAGTATTACCATATAAATAATTTACCTTGCGTAGGTGTTTAGCTTGGCGGCATAAGAACTGGCATCTGGCCACGCGATCCTCCCGTAGCCTGACGGGATACCCTCCTCACTGGCGGGCTAATGCCCGCTTTGTACTTTTTTGCTACTGCATATGTATTTCTGTACATACTTGTATTGTATATATATGTCCTGTATGTTTAATTGTACAATAAACCTTTACAAAACAAAAAAAACGCGGCAAGCATACTTACCTGGCACAGGAGTTGCACCCTAGCGTCAAGGTGCAACTTTGCACCCTTAAAGGTGCAAAATCTGTGACATCCTTTTGCACCCTTGAGGGTGCAAAATATGCACCCTTGAGGGTGCAAAATATGCACCCTTAGGGGTGCAACTTTCCACCCTTGAGGGTGCAAAACATGCACCTTTAGAGGTGCAACTTCTAAGTTGCACCTCTAACGGTAGATATTTTGCTCAAAATTGCCCCTCTAAAGGTGCATATTTGCACCTTTAAAGGTACAAAGTTGTACCCTACCATAAGGTGCAAAAGCTGCACCCTAGTGTTAAGGTGCAACTTTGCACCCTTAAAGGTTCAAAATGTGTGACATCATTTTGCACCCTTAAAGGTGCAAAATATGTACCTCTTAAGGTGCATATTTTGCACCCATAAGGGTGCAAAGTTGCACCTCTAAAGGTGCATGTTTTGAATGACGAATGACGAAGGATAATGAAAAGAACATTTCTCTCTACCTTACCATTAGATGCAGAAAGATAAGCAGTAACGAAAGTTTATCTAATCTGAAACTGTGGACACATTTTTAAATAATTCAATCAAAAGAACAGCAGAATAGTGAATGGACAAATGAGGTGAGACAATGGCAGAACCGCAATTGCAGATTGCTAGACAATGGGAGCAGGACCACAAAACGAATCCAGGGGTCAACTGGATTTTCGTACTTCCTTTGGTTTCTACGCATGAAACACTTCGACGACATAGTTTTCGATGTCAAAGCACCTGGTAGGTCAGTAATATTTGCGGCGAGTAACGTTCAGAGTTCTGTACGACCCGCTTATACAGCAAGCCTTGGAGGAGCTGCAGAATTGCCTCCACATGGGTAGTAGGAATGACAAGTGGCACAACATTTTCCTTTGCGATAGAATTACTGCGACAAAGAATATCAACCTTGAGAAAAAACCTCTGAGGAAGGAGGCAGATGAGATAAGAAAGTAGTCGCCAGACTAAAACATTGATGATTTTGACCTCCAACGCATACTGGCGTTTAGTAACTAGAAAGCTCATCTAGTGAGATACCAATGCCTTAGAATCTGCAGCGATAGGGATATTATGCGACAGGGCATCTGCAATAAGAGTTAAATCGCCGAATATTCAAGAACCATCTGGCAAGATGGCCTGTAGGATTTCTGCTATAGAAGAATTACGTGACTCAATTCAGCATTATCAGGTTATACAGTTATAGGGTAATAAAAACTGATTTTCCGAGTGTTTCAGTCCCCCAAATCATAGCAAGGGCCTGAAGCTAAGTATCGGAGTACCTTGATTCTGCAGCCATAAATCCATCGACTGCCATAGGTAATTACAGAGGTACGTTGTCCTTCAACTGGATGGATAAGAACGGAGCCATTGACAAGAGCATATGCGTCAATACATATCAATCAATCATTGGGGGCATACGCCGGGGGACGCGTCGCTTCGCCCACTCTACGACGTCAGTCCCTGGGGTCACCACGTGCGAGTCCCCACGTCAGTCCCTGGGGTCACCACGTGCGAGTCCCCATTCAGGTTCCCTTTCTATGTAGAGCAGGAGCCGGGGGGGTCTGGTTAGCTGGAAAGGTTATCAATTTTATTTGCCACCAAAGTATCACCTATCAGTGCTAATGTATGGAACAGGACGACTGGCAGGCATGCTGTGGTGGATGTGGCCAGGAATGGATTAAATCCACTCCAAAAATTATGTAGATCAGCTTTGGACAGTAACCGATCCTAAATACCTGTATGGGCTTTCCATAACCCAATGTATGAAACATGGTTGAAGACAGTAATTTTCATTGGTGGGTTCCTGCCAGTGACCATTAATTAACCCCTCAAAGCTGACCTAGATCAGCTCATGAGGTAACCCCTTCAGATCACTTGCAAAATCTTCTGCAGGGTCCCATATATCACGAATGGCCACTTTCAGTGATTTCCAGTTGTGGAGTACCTCTGCCAGTCACCATATATTAGCTCCGCAAAGCTGACTTATATCGAATCTAGAGGTAACCTCTTCAATTCAGTTGTATAATTTTCTGATGAGGCATGCAAATTATTAACATGATAACTTTTGTAAACAATTATACACATTTTATTCATTCTTTACTAAGCTAAAGATTACATATTCTCCTGAAAAATGCACTATATTTAATTACTTTCGATCAAGACCATTCGAAGGACCATTCTAAATCTGAATGGTACAGGTAACAAGTGGGGTTCCACAAGGGTCTGTTTTGGGTCCATTATTATTTTTTATTTACATCAATGACTTATATAGTGGGATTATCAGTAAGTTTGCTGATGATACTAAGATGGGTAGGATTATTAGATCACAGTCTGACGTAAATGGTTCGCAGGGAGACTTGGATAAGTTAAACGAGTGGGTAGACAGGTGGCAGATGGAATTTAATATTGACAAGTGTAGCGTTATTAATGTTGGCAGAGAAAATCCTGGTAATAGATACACCATACGCAATGTATCACTAAAGAGATCGGAAGGCGAGAAGAATTTGGGTGTGCGGGTGAGCTAGGCCTCCGTCCTAGGAAACAATGTATTGAGACTAGAAATCGAGCTTAATAGGGTTTTAGGATTCATTGCCAGGAGTGTTAAAAGTAGAAGTGCTGAGGTTATTCTAAATCTTTATTTGGCTCTAGTCAGACCTCACCTAGACTATACGGTACAGTCATGGTCTCCGTATTATAAGATGGATATAGCCTTGTTAAAATCAATCCAGAGAAGGATGACTAAAATGATACAGGTGATGCGTAACTTTAGTTATGAGAGTAGGTTGAAGCTATTAAATTTACACTCACTCGAGAGGCGTAGAGTAAGGGGCGATCTGATAGAAGTTTTTGAGGGGCTTAAGGGATACAATAAAGGAGGTGTAGGAAAAGTTCTTACGGGTAGTAAAGCAAGGTAGAACAAGAAGTAACGGATTCAAATTGGAAAAGCGTAGATTTAAATAAGAAATAGGGAGAAACTGGTTCACAAATAGGGTGGTAAATTATTGGAATGGACTCAGTCGTCAGGTGGTTAGTGGGGAGTCAATAGGGAGCTTTAAAAGGAGTCTAGACAGCGTTATGGATGGGGATGAATGAAAGGTGGATGTAGGTAGTGTTAAGTAACAGGAACTACCACGAGTAGGTTTCATGGCCTCTTGCAGCTTCCTTATTTTCTTATGTTCTTATGTAAGAATTTTTCTTGACAACACATTAAAAAATGAAAACAAAACAAAAAAAATTATGTTTAAAGAAATATTTTAGAACCAAATTTAAGCTCAAGGAGTTTCTTCTATTTTTCTGAATTGGAGAACACTAACCAAAAGAAATCTAAGGAATATGAATCCTACATTTCTTATTTTTTTACATCACAAAGGACTGGCTAAGGGCAAAAATAAAGGAGTAACAAAAAGCCCGCTTAGTTGCCAGTTCCTATAAAGAAGACAGACAGTAAGAGAATATAAGAAGAAGGGGTGGCCCAATTAGTTGGGGTAGTGTCTTGTTAATCCTCTCTTGAAAAGATTTAAGTCGTAGGAAGGTGGAAAAATATAAACAGGAAGAGAGTTCCAGAGTTCACCAGTGAAGGGGATGAAAGAGTGAAGATACTGGTTAACTTTTGCATTAGGAAGATGGACATAATAGAGATGAGAATGAGTACAAAGTCTTGTGCAGCGAGGCCGCGGGAGGGGGGGAGGCATGCAGTTAGCAGGATCAAAATAGCAGTGAGCATGAGAATAACGGTAGAAGATAGAAAGAGAAGCAACATTCCGGCGGTGATTTAAAGATTGAAGACAGTCAGTCAGAGGATGGGAGTTGATGAGACGAAAAGCTTTTGACTCAACCCTGTTTAGGAGAGCTGTATGAGCGGATATCCCCCAAACATGTGAGGCATACTCCATACATGGGCGGATAAGGCCCCTGTACAGAGCAAGCAACTGGGAGGGAGAAAAAAATGGACGTAGACGCCACAGGACACCTAACTTCATAGAAGCTGTTTTAGCAAGAGAAGAAATGTGAGATTTCCAGTTCAGATTTTTAGTAAAGGATAGTCCAAGAATGTTCATTGCAGAAGAGGGAGACAGTTGAAGAAGGGATAGTTGTTTGGAAGGTTAAGTCGAGTAGATGGGTGAAGAAATTGGGTTTTTGAGGCATTGAACAAAACAAGGTTTGCTTTGCCCTAATCAGAAAATATAGAAAGATCAGAAGTTAGGCGCTTTGTGGCATTTCTCCGTGAGTCACTTAGTTCCTGTTGAGTTCGACGTCTAATGAATCGTCGTTGAAAATGCAGTGTAGAATCATCAGCGTTAGAGTGGATAGGGCATTGAGTTAGACTTAGAAGATATTAATAAATAATAGAAAGAGAGTGGGTGATAGGACAAAACCCTGAGAAACACCACTATTGATAGACTTATGAGAAAAACAATGTCCGTCTACAGTAGCTGCAATAGAACGGTTTGAAAGGAAACTTGGAGATGAAGGTACAGAGATAAGATAAGATACTTTGATCCTATCTAGACACTTTGCAAGTACCAACTACAAGGTTATTGACTATACAAAGCGCCACCACGCCAGGACGAACTTGGTGGGTTCGAACCGCTGACCGAATGCAGGGACGCTACACGCGAGCCCGCAGCTCTACCAACCGAGCCACCCTGACGGGTAAGGTACAGAGAGAAGGATAGAAACCGAATGAGGGTAATTTAGAAATTAAAGATTTGTGTCAGATGTGTGACTCTATCAAAAGCTTTTTTGGTATGTCAAGGGCAACAGCAAAAGTTTCACCGAAACCCCCAAAGGAGGATGACCATGATTCAGTTAGGAATGCTAGAAGATCGCCAGTAGATCGCCCTTTACGGAAACCGTACTGACGATCAAATAGAAGATTGTGACCAGATAGATGCTTAAAAACCTTCTTAT
The DNA here is from genome assembly GCA_016584305.1 of Chionoecetes opilio. NCBI lineage: Eukaryota > Metazoa > Arthropoda > Malacostraca > Decapoda > Majidae > Chionoecetes > Chionoecetes opilio. The sequence goes on from JACEEZ010025474.1 coordinate 353,345, forward strand.
TAATTTAGTTTTGTTTTTGTTTTTGTTTTTTTACATTTGTGCCTATAACGCCTGTAGACAGTGACCCAGGGCTCGGATGGTAGGCTCTGGAGGTTCATTTGAGAGCTGTGATGGTTGGCCCTCGCCCGTGGTGGCGCAGGCTGAATTTTTATAGTGACGCCTGTGATTAGAGGTTCATGTCGCTCCCCTGTGTCCTCCGATGCACACGCAATCGAAGGTAGAGTTAATGGGCAGCATGTGGGTGTTCTTAAGCCACTCGACGGTGCAGACAGATTTTGGCTTTCGTCGGGGACGCCACTCGGAGACGCTAACCACTCTGCTACCGCCTCCCCAAGTATAGATACTCCCTCCGTAAGTATAGATACAAAAGCTTTAGAAAGGCAGGAAGTCAAAGCTATAGGACGGTAGTTTGAACGATTAGAACGGTCACCCTTCTTAGGAACAGGTTGCATGTGAGGAAACTTCCAGCAAGAAGGAAAGGTGGAAGTAGATAGACAAAGACGGAACAGTTTGACCTGGCAGGTTGCAAGCACAGAAGCACAGATTTTAAGAACAATAGGAGGGACTCCGTCAGGACCGTAAGCCTTCCGAGGATCTAGGCAAGAAAGGGCAAAGAAAATATCATTACGAAGAACCTTAACAACAGGCATAACATAGTCAGAGGGTGAAGGAGGAGTAACAAGCCAATCATTAGCCTGAATGGAATTTTTTGCAAAAGTTTGAGCGAATAGTTCAGCTTTAGAAATAGATGAGACAGCTGTTTAGCCATCTGGGTGAAGCATAGGAGGGAAAGATGAAGAAGACAAATTGTCCGAGATGCTTTTGGCTAGATGCCAGAAGTCACGAAAGGAGTTTGAATTAGAAAGATTTTGACATTTTCTATTGATGAAGGAGCTTCTGGTAAGTTAATGAAAAAATTTGGCATAATTACTGGCAGAAATATAGTGGGCATGAGTTACTGGTGATGGATGGTTACGGTACCATCTGTGAGCCACCTATCTTGGACAGCATGAGAACAAGCAGAGTTAAAATAAGGTTGACGAGCTTTAGGATTAGAGAAAGTGTGTGGATTTTATGCCTCCATGCCAGAGACAATGACCTCAGTAATGCGCTCTGCATAAAGAGATGGGTCTCTGACATGGAAGCAATAATCATTCCATGGAAAATCAGAGTAGTACTGCCTTAGGTCCTTCCACTTAGCCGAGTTGAAATGCCAGAAGCACCTCCGTTTAGATGGGTCCCAAGGCGGCACCGGAGCGATAGGACAGGTGTCAGAAAATGCTAAATAGCTAAATAGCTAAGTAGCTAAAGGTGCTACCGTGCCTCTTGCAATCTAGTTTCAGCCGAAAACAAAAAATATGTAACATAATTTGATGTGAAGCTTGCAGTGAAGTAGGTCCTTTAAATAAATATAAGTATATATGTGTGAAATTCAATATTTTCTTCACTGCCTGTAGACGGTTTCAGCAAATATTGTACTGTTCATGGAGTACCATGTATTATTAAATTATAGCAACTTATTGGGCAGTAATTTAGAATTTAATTTCCTTTTGGTTATTGTTCTCTCACTCAGAAAAATAGAAGAAACCCCTTGAGCTCAAGTTTGTTTCTAAAATATTTCTTTAAACATAAATGTTTAATACGGTCCGTTGTTGACTTACCAGGCGTGAACCCAGACTGCTGAGGTCTCTGATGCTTCAGCAGATGACTGCGGATCCGTGTCAGCAATAGATGGACAAGAACCTTGCCTGGCACGCTGAGCAGTGTTATACCGCATTAATTGTTGCAGTCCTGACGGTCCCCTTTCCCTTTCACGATAGGGACGACAAGACCCCTTTTCCAGTCAGGAGGAATGGCTCCTGATTGCCTGCCACACGGTAGTCAAGACAGCATGCAACCCGCGAATCATGGCCTTACCCCAAGCTTTGAGCAGCTCCGCACTAATATTACAAACACCAGCTGCCTTTACACCCCTCAACTTTACTATAGCCTCTCTGATTTCGTCCAGAGAGGGTGCGGTTTCGTCAATGAGAGGGTGGGCATTATGGTGAAGGGTAATTGGTAGTCAAGAAATGAAAGACCTGGCGCATGGGTGAGCGCGTTTACAGTGACGTAACCGACCCTGAACCAATGAGGGCAAGGATCAGAAGAGCAGCATTACACAACGCCCCAAAGCCAATGGAAGGGCTGTAAGACCGGAAGAATACTTGAGGTCACATATTGAGACCATAAGCCAGTGGGAGGTCTATCCAGGGTGGGAAAGATGACGGGGCTGGGCCGAGAGTGGAAGAGCAGCGGTGTGACTGCTCTTGTCACCATCCTGGCACAGACAGTAATGTTGTTTTGAAGCGCCACACACAACCGACACTGTGCATGCAAAATAAACTGAACTGTGAAAACTCAGTAGAGACATTAGCGAGGGGCATGTACTGTAAGAAACAATGATAAACACTGTATAGCATTACAACCCGCAAGATAATGTGCATGTGTGAGTACGAGATTCACATCGCGACACAATCGTTGATACTCAGCTCTGGGGCGTCAACACAGCTCAGGAAACATCAGTAGGTGCCTGGTGAAACATATGCATCACCGGAGACTGAAGAAGATGTGTGTTAATGGAGAAAATGGAACTCAAGGCGGCGGAGAAGGTGAGGCTGCAGCAACGACCGAACAGCACTCCACAGCACCGCTGGAAGAACACATCAACCGCACAGCACAGCAGACGTCAGGGAAAGAGACGTCGTAGCATAGAAATGGCTGTGAAGGTAGGAAAATGGGCTGCTATCAGGAACAGCAAGATGCAATATAATGGTGCAAGGTCGCTGGCAGCGTCAGGCAAAAGCCGAGCAGTTGCCTTCTTCAGCTGTAGTTCATTCGGCGGATTGGAAGACAGTTTGCCTGTCTTATCTTTGATTAAATAGATAACGTTCAAGGTTGTACAATGGAGGTGACAGTGGAGCGACGCACGCTCACGTGCTAACAGGACCAGATCCCCTCCCTGCTTGCCTTTGCAGCTGCGCCGTAGGCAGCTCCTTGAAATAGTGGATGCCAGAAACAGCAATAAGCTGGGTGCTTCCACCCCCTCTTTTTTTTCCCTGGACTGAACATAATGTTCAACAAATACACACTTAAAAGTTTTATTCAGACTATTCTATGGTACAAATCTTTCTCACTTGGCATTTTATACTAAATCTTGTTTCACCAATATTCCCTGGAATGAATCTCTTATAACATTTATTCTGAACAATGCTTGTTGAAGAATATGACTTTACCTATACACAGTAGGTACGCCGTAGGTCCAATGAATAGTGAAATATAGATTATTTTGAATTTGGCAGGGTGTTTTCTTATGTAAAATTGAATTTTAAGGGTGGTTTGTCCTCTTCAACTTTTTGGTTTGAGCACTTCTTGCTATGCAAAAATGGACTTTTATATTTATATGCAAAACATAGCTTAGCCCCGCTAAAGTAACGGCTTCATTTGCACCTATCATCAATTCTTGATCGTCTTTTTCAGGATGGCTTCTCCTTGTAAACCAAGTGGGTCGAAGCCCGCAACTAGACAGAGCTCTGGATCCAAGTTGGCCGCCTTTGTTGGCGGTGGACGAGAGTTTGCTGAGAGTGAGGTGCCTACGTATCGCGGCGTGATAAAGAGGGGAATCCTTCTCCAAGAACTCAGCGGCATCCGGGAGGGTGTTGACAAGCGGGGGTACCCAGTGAGAGACATTGCAAAGGATCTGACTCCCATGGTGCTTGCCCAGTGGAAGAAATCAAACGCCCAGTTTGCACCTCCAGTGGTTGTTATTGACCGGTCCGTGACCAGAAGGATAGATAATTTTTGGAAGAAGGTTAGTGAAGTGGTGAGAGACAGAGCAACTAAAGCAGTAAAGGAATTCGTGGAGAAGAATATGGACAGGCTGTTTGACATAACGGCCTGCCCTCACACGATCTTCCTCTGCAAGGACCAGGAATCCCACTGCTCCAACCCCCAGCTGTGCCACGCGAGATCACACGTGCAATGTGACTGCCCCCTGGCCAGCAAAGTCCCAACTTTAGACCTGGAGGGGCTGTACTACCATCAAATCAAAGTTGGGGAGGAGAGTGCAATGATGATGACAGGGGTAGACAAGAATGAGACGCATAGACAAGTGAAAGCAGCAAAGAGAAAGCAGTTGGAAGAGGAGGCTAAGCTGAAGAAGCAGAAGCAGAAAGATGAAAAGGTCAGACGTCTTGAGCTGCAGGAGCAGATGTTCCTGGGCCAGGCTGAAGATTACCAGGATTCTGAGGATGGGACAGAGGAGTCGTTCACCCTGCCACTCAGAGGAAAGAGGCAGGAGCAACAGGAGGCTGCCATACTGGTAGACCGACTGCTCAGGGAGAGGCTGGGGTCCCTAGCACCCCTTGTGATGCAGTACTTGGACAGGCCAGCTGCAAGAAGAAACACAATGCCAGTCCGAAGCCTGGCGCTGGCAAGCATCCGGTTCGACGTTCCGCCCACTGCTGCTGCTGCCTTGGCTTCTGGACTCCTCCAGGACCTTATAGCTGACGGCCACCTCTCTCCAGACATGTCGTACCTGGTCTGCGATCCTAATAAGCTGAGGAGGGCCAGGCAGGATGCCATGGCATCGGCCAGGGACCTTGACCAGGGGAAGCACCAGGGTACCAAAATAGTTGGATTGGGTTACGATGGGAGGAAGGACAAGACCAGGGCGATGGTGCCCGACAGCTATGGGAAACTGCACCCAAGGTTGATCAGGGAGGAGCATGTGTCAGTGACAGAGGAGCCATCTGGATGGCACCTTTGGCCCTTTGTACCAGAGGACCCGGTACCACCTGAGAAGCCTGCGTTCAAGGTGGATCAGGCTCTCTATGATCTGCTGGTGACATACGACTCCACCGACTCACTGATCGTACTGCAAGGTGACTCAACTAGGGCCAACACGGGGTGGAAGGGTGGTACTCACGCCCATTTGGAGAAGATGCTGGGACGCAAGCTCTTCTGGAGTATATGCGTGTTGCACACAAACGAGTTGCCCCTGCGCCACCTTATCACCAGCATCGACGGGCCTACCTCATCTGACACTGGCTTCACGGGTCCAGTGTGCAGTCTGCTGTCCAGCGTGAATGAGATGCAGTACAACGCAGAGTTCAGAGGAGTGCCAAGCGGTGAAGATCTCACGGAGATACCGGAGTATATCCTGGTCAACATGTCCACTGACCAGCAGGTCTCCTACCAGCTGGTCCAGGCTGTGAAGCGGGGCGTTCTCCCGTCCGAGCTGCAGGAGATCAAGTGTGGCAAGGTGTCCCACTCCAGATGGCTCACCACAGCCCAGTCGCTCGTGTACATGTGGACCAGAAAGCATGGACTGACTGGCAAAGAACTGAACACCCTGGAAATCCTAGTCAAGTACGTACTGCCTGCAGGTGTACTTCAAACTCTACTACATCAAGGTTCACCACAGACTAGAGGACGGCCCCAAGCACATCCTCACGCAGCTCAGAGTGATGAGGTCGCAGCCCAAGAAGGTCCAAACAGCTGTGACCTACGTGCGGACAGGAGCATGGTTCGCACACTCAGAATGTGTCCTCTCGCTGGTGGCGAGTCAGAGTGAGGACGACCGCAGGTTCGCCGTGACCCAGATTTTGAAGCTGAGGGCTGGCGAGGAGTATGGGGACACCAGTGTAAGACTTCGCATCACACCCAAGCTGAACTTGTCAGCCACCAGCTTGCAGACACTGATCAGCTGGCAGCCTGGCCAGGTGCACGAGCCGGCATTCACCTGTTCACTGTCCGGGGATCAGATCCAGGAGATCCTGGTCAAGCCGTACGAGGTTCCGGAGTTCTCTATCCACACTCAGAGCACCGAAAGAGTCGTGAAGCAGTTGACAGAGGCTGCGGCAGCAGTGGTGGGGCAGCAGGCCAGAGACGGGTTCATCCGGGCTAGGGCCCACCACCGGGAGACCATGCCCTGCTTCAGGTCTAAGAAGGACATGATGGACACGTTCTAGGCCAACGTAGAGGCTGTGACACTGATGTAGTGCCTGATGAACCAACTGATCAGAAAGAGCTTACCACGCTAGTCATTTGGAACTCATATTGGTGCATGATGCAATAAACAGGACCAACCGGACACTGCGTACTCATTTAAGCATTATTCGATAAGGGTGCAATATAAAAGTGCGATTTTGCATAGTAAAAATTGCTCAAATGCAAAAATGGAAAGAGATAAAATAGTCTTAGAATTCCATTTTACATAGGAAATTGGCATGCCAAAGTTGAGAAAAAGAATTTTTGTTATACGGCGTACCCTAGACCGTCACTATACAGTTCTCTGGTGACTATACGAGACGACAGTAAAATAAGCCCGACTTGTATGACCAAAGAATTTAATTTTGCCTTTTGTAAGTTTTTATAAAAAAGATAATGAATGGTTACGAGATTGTCCGCGTGACTTTACGGACAACTGGTTTGTATGGAAATCGTTCAAGTGTTTGAACACTCAGTGTACATTAATTACATCATAAAGATAATATCTTATTACTATTTTTGTGTGCATTAGCAAAACAAATGATATAGCCCAACATTTGATGCGTACTGGAAAGTCTCAATATAGGCATGTGTAGCGGTTCTGATGAAAACACTTACTGAAGCGATGCCGTTTACTGGACAAATAACGCAGCTCAACAATAAGTACAAGATAGGTGGTGTGGACGTGTTGGCTGTGAGGTGAATACTGCCTCCATCAGCAGGCGTTCCCCAGCACCTCTCCTCCCTGGTCGGCGTTGATTGGTCAGCCTCGATCACGCCAGGCTAACGAGTGTGCTCGAGCTCGGTGAACGATGGTCCGAGGCCTCGGTGGCGAGAGAGCTCGAACTGGATGAGCGACGGTTCGAAACCTCAGTGGTGCGAGCTGCCACACATGCATATATAATTTATGTTATCAATTTCTTCGATATTTTTTTAATAAAATATCATCTGGTCGTTGACATAATTTGATTCCAAATTTAATAAGCTCATAGTTGCATTGTTACAACATATGGAAGGATGTCTTTTTCATCGCCACAGGCAATACTGTTGTCATCACAACGTCATCACCAACAGAGCCAACCACAGCAACTGAACACCACCACTGTAACGCCATCATCACCACAATTTTCAGGGCCATTGACATACTTGTCCGAATAATTAATTCCTTAACAATATATTCTTATGTCTGAGCCTTTAGTGCAGGGGTGTGCAACCTTTATGATCAAAGGGCCACGAGTCATGCCGCTGTGCCTTGGAAGGCCGCACGTCCATACTACATGCTAGTTACCAGGGTACTGGTACTAGACCAGGCTAGGTTCCGGGTACACAGATTCAGATCGTTCACCACATGTTAGCACTGGTACCATGATAGTATACTTAAGTAACTAACCACATGCCTGTGAATGAAATTCGAAGAAAAAAAACTAATATTGAAGGATGTACACAAGAATAAAACATTCATGCACAGTTGCACACCTTCTCTTACCAGAAGTTGGTATATTTGTGTCATTTACACACGTATTAGACCTGACTGATATGCGACGCTCTCTCTCTCTCTCTCTCTCTCTCTCTCTCTCTCTCTCTCTCTCTCTCTCTCTAACCCGTCAGGGTGGCTCGGTTGGTAGAGGTATGGGCTCGCGTGCAGCGTCCCTGCGTTCGATCCCACCAGGTTCCCGCCAGGTTCATCCTGGCGTGGTGGCAATTTGTATAGTTAATAACCTTGTCGTTGGTACTTGCAAAGTGTCTAGATAGGATCAAAGTATCTTATCTCTCTCTCTCTCTCTCTCTCTCTCTCTCTCTCTCTCTCTCTCTCTCTCTCTCTCTCTCTCTCTCTCTCTCTCTCTCTCTCTCTCTCTCTCTCTCTCTCTCTCAGTGGGCGAAGCGAGGTTTTAGTAATATAGGATTAATTTTAGGTAAATCTAAGACTTAGTCTTAATACTTAGGCTACTTCCCGAAGGCCGCACTATATGTTAATAATATCTAGAGGATCGGGCCGCATCAAAAGACTTAGAGGGCCGCAGGTTGCACAGGCTTGCTTTAGTGCATGTAGACCTCTTCAGAGGGCTGTGATGGTTGGCCCTCGCCCATGGTGGCGCAGGCAGCACAGGTCGCAGGTCGCACAGGATTTTAAACGTGACGCCTGTGATTATTAGAGGTTCATGCCGCCCCCCGGTGTCCTCCGATGTAGCCTACTCACCGTCGCAGGTAGGGTTGATGGGCAGCATGTGGGTAGTCATCGCCCACTCGACGATGGACCTCCAACTCATCCCTTCCAGACGCTAATCACTCTGCCACCGCCTCCCCAATATTCATGTTTTGAATGTTATTATCGTATTGCTTCATTAAAATCGCATTGGTGTCAGTAAAGGTAAAGGTAAAGATGGGAGCATACGCTATGCTGTGCGTGGCCTCGGTGATTATCTCCGTCGCATTAGCCCTTGAGCCTGTGGTGGGTGACAACCCGCTACCCCGGGACACAGGGCTAGTGTGACATCCTGGATACCACAGTTACCTTCCCCTGGTTTCCTCAGGTACCCATTTATCAACCAATCCCGAAAGGAAGGATGAGGAGCTAGTTTGGGCGAATCCCTGGCCCGGATTCGAACGTAGGATTCGTAGCTAGGCGCGCTAACTACTACACCACGGAGGCGATATTGGTGTCAAGGCCATCCTATAATCACCCTCCCCCATCATCGTCATTGTCGCGTCGCGCTGGATGTTCCGGCCGGTGGTTTTCTCCCTTTTTTCTAATTACCTGAACATCCGAGAAGCATCAATATATTTTTCTCCTAACTTCCGCCTCCGATATTAATTTCGTGCTGACGCCCCCAGAGATTAATTAACTTTCCTACCTTGTCGTCTGCTTCAGAAGTATAATGAAAGAGAGAGAGAGAGAGAGAGAGAGAGAGAGAGAGAGAGAGAGAGAGAGAGAGAGAGAGAGAGAGAGAGAGAGAGAGAGAGAGAGAGAGAGAGAGAGAGAGAGAGAGAGAGAGAGAGAGAGAGAGAGAGAGAGAGACATTCATAGACAGACAAACAGACAGTTAGACACACCGGCAAACAGACAGACAGACACACCGAAAAACATACAGATACATAGACAAATAGACAGACAGACAGACAAACATACAGATACATAGACAGACAAACAGACAGACAGACACACCGACAAACATACAGATACATAGACAGACAAACAGACAGACACACCGACAAACATAGATACATGGACAGACAAACACAGACAGATACATATTTAGACAGACAGACAGATAGACAGATATAGATACGAGAAGAGAGGAGAAATAGGAAGGAAGGGAGGAGGGTAAGAAAGAGAGCAGGGAGTGAGAGGCAGACGGTAAGACTCGACAACACTATTGATTTCCCAGCCGGTTCCCTTCACACCCAGTCCAACTCTCGTCTGTTCCACGCTCTCCTCTGCTCCATGGTCTGCCCTTTCTCTACCCTCACATCTCCCCCCTTTATATACGTGTTTCCTTCCGTTAATAGTTGTGTTACCTGTACCGTGTATCTCGTGCCGCCTCTATCCCATCCCTCCCTAATCTTTGTTCAGTTCAGTTCAGTTGTGGGTCGGGAGTCAGGCCTTTTTCAACGGCACTCCCTGACGTGTTTCTTCTTCTGTCTGGGTCTTTATTTTGTTTTCTTCTCTTATTATATCTTATTAGTTTCTTTCTTTTTCTTTCTTCTTATTTTCTCTGGTCATCCAAAAACTGTTGATTGTTCTTTTTGCTTCTTCCACCTTCCCCTCTCCAAACAAATACTCCCCCACTATATCCTCTTCCTCCTCTAAGTAAGGTTGTTGTAGCCTCACACTTTTCTTTCTTTCATTACTGTATGCTGGGCACCATAGCAGAAAATGTTTTAAGTCCTCCTTTTCCGCCTGTTGTAACTGTTGTTTGTGTACCTTCCATCACAGTTCATTGTTTTTCGTTACTTCACCGACCATTGTTCTGTCTCACCTGCACTCGTTATAGACAGGTATACGTACTCTCGTTTGTTTGTTTTTTAGTTACCGTCGTTGTTCCTGTAATTCGGTTATCTTAGCTCCAAAATGCATCTATGATTGTAATGGGTGGTGGTTGAAGTCTTTGTGTCAAGTCAACCCCTTATAAAATCAATCACGATCTTCTTTATGATCATCTTTACATCGCCTGCTCTATTTTCACCTTCTCATCTGATACGCTTCATTATCGCCTCCTCATTTAGAATGGTATTGGTTTTATTTCTTTGTTCATTTCTAGTTATGTAGTCTATAAACTTGTCCAACTTGTTATGTGTCTTTAGAAGAAGAAAATCGTGTAACAGTGGTAATTGTTTACTTCATCTTCATTGAATAATGGTAATACAAGGTAGTAGTAGTAGAAGTAGTAGTAGTATTGGTAGTAGTAGTAGTAGTCACTCCCTCTAACACGGACATATGTGACCTCGATTGCGAGGCCACATTGGTAGAGAGTGGGATAAGGGTGGATAGGTTAGGAATAGAGTAGGTTTATAAATTTAGGGGTAGTTAGTTAGTAAATGTATGTATTTTTAGGGGTAGTTGTAAGGTTGGATGCCACAGTCAATAGCGAGGTGGGGCTATGGCGTACCCGCCGCAAATAAAGAGGCGGTGGAGGTATATTGTAGTTGTAGTAGTAGTAGTAGTAGTAGTAGTAGTAGTAGTAGTAGTAGTAGTAGTAGTAGTAGTAGTTAAAGTGGTGGTGGTGGAAATAAGAGCATCAACATGACATTCATTTTACAGAAAGTTACAAGTGTGGTCACAGCAGCGGGGAGGCAAGAGCGAGGCCAGGTCAGTGAGAGGAAGGCGGCGCTAAAGGTCAAACGTAACGAGTGTCGCGTAGGAGGGAAGGGAAGGGGTGGCAGGATAGGTCAAAGGGTGACATAAATACCCTGATGAATACTGCAGCCCACGCAGCCCTGTCTCTCGCCGTGGTGAAGGTCAGGTCAAAGGTCATATCAGAGGTCATGTGTCATGTTCATGTTAGGTGCCTGTTACGTGTTTAATCACGAGGTCATGGAGAAGGAGGCGCTTTCTTTTGTGATTACTTTGACCTTGGTGTGTGATTACAGTGGTGGTGGGTGGTGTGGTGGTGGTGGTGGTGGTAGTGGTGGTAGTTGTGGTGGGAATCGATGCTCCTTCATCTCGCTTCATGTGGTGGGTGTTGGCAGCCGACCACGCCCAGTCTTGTCTCGCTTAGTCCAACAGACTCCAGCCCAGACCAGCTCAGACCAGTCCAGCCCAGCCCAGCCCACCCCAGACCAGTCCAGCCCACTATATATACAAGTCTACCCCGCCCAACGCACCAAGGCCCGTGGCAGCCCTTCACCTGACAAGCCCGCGTAAGCCCATGAGCTCAATGGTTTACAGATCCTTGATGAAAACATGGAAAGTCATCAACGCCACGGACGAGCAGTGGGTGTTACGATAACTATTAGAAGGAGAGGCTGAGTACTTTGGCTTAGAAGGAGAGGCTTATTTTACTGCTTGATGTCCAATATTTCCCAACACAACACATAACCATCAAACCAAGAACGTCTCCACAAAATATCTCTCTTCACACGCCCTTCGTCACATCAAGATTAATTATATGGAACACAACTTTTCCAGGATACTTGAAATTTCCAATACATTAATGTCCTTGTCCCCCTTTTTACCCTAATGAAGGCTTGACTAGAGCGCGAAAAAAGTAGGTTAGCAGTGTCATAAAAGAAAAAAAAAAAGAAAAAAAAAAAAAAAAAAAAAGAGACATTTGTAGTGCACATTTGCATAGCGTGGGTTTATAATTCCTTGTGATTGCGTGGGTTGTTTATTTGCCGCCTTATTTGTACATCCTCTGGGATCTGCCGCCTAACCTCTCCCCTTCAACTCTCTCCAGTGTGGCTGATACTCTCTCTGCTCCTCAAGGCTCAAACATAAGACTCTACAAAAGAGCCGAAAACATATGAAGAAACTTGAAGATGAAGAGAATCCTTTACTAATAACACTAAAACAAAGACAAGAAAATATCAAAAATACAATATGAACTTCCCTAGTATACTAATAGCAATGGAAACTATACCAGAACCACAATATCATCAAAAACTGAACATGATTAGCTAGATATACACATAAAATACATGCAAACACCAACACCACCACCACCACCACCACCACCACCACCACAACAACACAACAACAATGACAACATTTCTCTAGAACAGGTCTCTTAGCCTCGAACAAAATATGTCTGTATACAATCGTGCATGTGCGCTTGTGTCATCAGTCAACAGAAAAATAAAACACACACACACACACACACACACACACACACACACACACACACACACACACACCACACACGCACGCACGCACGCACGCACGCACGCACGCACGCACGCACGCACGCACGCACGCACGCACGCACGCACGCACGCACCACGCACCACCACACACCACGCACACCACCACACACACACACACACACACACACACACACACACACACACACACACACACACACACACACACACACAATAAAAGACAAAATGAAATATAAAGTATCTCACCGAATCCATGAAACCAAAGGAATAAAGCTTCAGGAAAACAAAGAATGAGAGAGAGGAGAGAGAGAGAGAGAGAGAGAGAGAGAGGAGAGAGAGAGAGAGAGAGAGAGAGAGAGAAGAGAGAGAGAGAGAGAGAGAGAGAGAGAGAGAGAGAGAGAGAGAGAGAGAGAGAGAGAGAGAGAGAGAGAGAGAGAGAGAGAGAGAGAGAGAGAGAGAGAGAGAGAGAGAGAGAGAGAGAGAGAGAGAGAGAGAGAGAGAGAATGAAGAGAGAGAGAGAGAGAGAGAGATAATGTAAATCACTGTCTTAATCCCCTTCATTACAAGTCCTTACACAATGAACACTCGCTCAACGCACCTCACATCCCCGCCAACATTTAACCGCACCACCAAGCTTAACCTTAAACACTAAACCACAACTTAAAACGTTAAGAAAACAAAACATTCTTCGAAACTTTAATAATATTTCTTCAACTTTTATCAAGAATGTAACCCTCTTGGTGAAATTTCTTACGATATCTCGCACATGAAGAGTAAAACGGTGCTTATGAATAAATACAACAAAATTAACAATGTCCTCCCTCCTGACTCACTCTTATACTGCTGCACGAAGTTACCTCATTTGTGACGCGTTCGTGGCCACACCTTTTAATTTCTGGGCTTCTCTGGAGGCCACGTCACCTGCTGGCACTAAGTGGTTAATACATTCACTCATTTACCTTGACAGGACTAAAATAACTATTACCATGTGGGCGATGATGCGTTGTCTATTGGAGGGACGGTCGTTCGCTTTACCCCAGCAATCAGTGAGCATAAAGATCAGAGGTAATGATTTTCTTCATGTAATTAATGTTTCGTGCGATGAAACAAGATGACAACCACACCATGTGATAATGTAAGTGTTGATAATATTCACACATAAATAATAGAAAGCAATTATTTGTGGAGATTCCGTGTCGTGTGTGTGTGTGTGTGTGTTCGTGTGTGTGTGTTCGTGTGTGTGTGTGTGTTCGTGTGTGTGTGTGTGTTCGTGTGTGTGTGTGTGTGTGTGTGTGTGTGTGTGTGTGTGTGTGTATCCAAATGATGTATGCATAGAATTAATGTAAGCACGTAAGTATGTATGTATGTATGTGTGTGAGCAATACAGGCAGACTCGAGTTATGCTGTGATTGTGGTTAAGTGGTGACTGGCGGTACTAAGGAGGCTGTGACGGTGGTGGTGGTGGTGGTGGTGGCAGGGCGTTGGGCGTGGCGCGGTGGTGCTGTAGTGTAGATGGTGTTGCACACAGAGCTGGGCACTAAATACATTGAATGTATTTAAATACTAAATACTAAATACATGGGAGAAATGTATTTAAATACTAAATACTAAATACATTTTACGATTGTATTTAAATACTGAATACTAAATACATCAATTGTATTTAAATACATTTGTAAATACATTTTAAATACACACAAATTTTAACATGTCCGAAAAAAATTAATTTCCTTAGGATTTCCTTAGATTTTGCGTTTCCTTAGAAATTTCCTTCTCAGGCCTAAATTTCCTTGAAATCAGGACATTTCCTTGCCAGTGGAAACACTGGTTCACTGTAACATCAGGGTTGCCAGATAGTTGATTAAATTAACCATTAGCCGATTAGCCAAATTAACTGATAAAAAAGTATTTACATTGTTTTATTAATGTATTTAAATACAATGTATTTAAATACTCATAAAAGTATTTAAATACTGTATTTAAATACATGACAACCAATGTATTTATAAATACATTTCTAAATACACAAATGTATTTAAATACGTATTTAAATACAATTGTATTTAAATACTGCCCAGCTCTGGTTGCACAGGACGCCATGGTGTTGTGGAGTCGTGGTGATGACGTGGTGGTGACGGCATGGAGGAGGTCTTGGGTGTAGGGGCGACGGAGGTCTTGTGTGGTGACGTTGTGATGATTATGATGAACGGCATCGTGGTTGTGTAGATGGAGCAGTGTGGTAGTGGTGTGGTAGGAATGGTATGATGGGTGTGGCGTAGCGGGGAGACAATTGTGTGGTGGTGGTGGCGGCGGCAGCGGCAGCGGCAGCGGTGGCGGTGGCGGTGGCGGTAGCGGTGGCGGTGGTGGGTCAATGTGGCACGGGAGGCAAACCTGGACGGCGCTGATCAATACACGTGCAGTTCCCGTCATGCACAACAACACGGTCCTCCACACACCACTTCGATACCCGAATGAAGTCTGCGGCGAGCGATGCATGTAAAGGGGACGGTTTTCTGAACTGGACATTTTTTCTCTCTCAACTCTGTCACGGAATGTTTGTTAGAGCAATGAAGGCAAAGTTACGTCAGAGTAGAGTATCATAGGAGCAGTGCAAGAAAAGGAGAAATTGGGACATGACAAAAAGATAGAGAATAGTGAAGAACGGATAAAATGGCTTCAGAAAGAGGAAAATGCGATATTAATAATTATAATGTAAGGAATAATGGATGGTAAAAGGAAACCAAAGAGTAGACTACATGAAGATACAATATACTGTATATAGGGAGTTCTAAGGGAATGCTGGATAGGTCAGATTAGTAAGATGAGGCACGAAAAAATATAATGACGTGACATAGGAAGATGATACTCGTTACTTAGATAGAGTCAGGCACATAATGTAGAGAAAAGTGTACAATTCCTGCTCCAAAAGTTAGTGAAAACCAGATAAGTTTATTCAAAAAATCGTATTCGTATCGTAAGTTTTTGAAGTGCCATGATACTTCCATGAGCGACTAAGTTACCTCAGGTAGATAAGATGGCAAACTGATAGGCCTTACCGATAGTGATAACAATGATGATAATAAAAAAAAATAACCTTTTCTCTCTTTCCCTTATTTATCCTTCTCTCCTTCCCTACTCCTCATTCTCCACATTCCCAGCCCTCACAATAACAATGATAACAAAGGAAGGTCAGCGTAGTCATGAGGTTGAACAGTAAGTTGCATGGCGAGGCAGCTCTATATACTGTGCGTTAAGTAAAATGTGTTGTGATATCATGCAGAGGTGTGTCTAGGTGTGGTGTGGTGATGGGGTGTGGTGCTGGCTTGGTGCAATGCTAGGGTGAGTTGTGATGATATAGAGTGTGTGGTGATGGGGTGTGGTGCTGGCTTGGTGCAATGCTAGGGTGAGGAGTGATGATATAGAGTGTGTGGTGATGGGGTGTGGTGCTGGCTTGTTGCAATGCTAGGGTGAGGAGTGATGATATAGAGTGTGTGGTGATGGGGTGTGGTGCTGGCTTGGTGCAATGCTAGGGTGAAGTGTGATGATATAGAGTGTGTGGTGATGGGGTGTGGTGCTGGCTTGGTGCAATGCTAGGGTGAAGTGTGATGATAGAGTGTGTGGTGATGGGGTGTGGTGCTGGCTTGGTGCAATGCTAGGGTGAGTTGTGATGATATAGAGTGTGTGGTGATGGTGTGTGGTGCTGGCTTGGTGCAATGCTAGGGTGAAGTGTGATTATATATTATAGAATGTGTGGTGATGAGGTGTGGTGCTGGCTTGGTGCAATGCTAGGGTGAGGAGTGATGATATAGAGTGTGTGGTGATGGGGTGTGGTGCTGGCTTGGTGCAATGCTAGGGTGAAGTGTGATTATATATATATAGAATGTGTGGTGATGAGGTGTGGTGCTGGCTTGGTGCAATGCTAGGGTGAGGAGTGATGATATAGAGTGTGTGGTGATGGGGTGTGGTGCCTAGCTTGGTGCAATGCTACGTAGGGTGAGGTGTGATAACATAGAGTGTGTGGTGCGGTATGATATGTGGGGAGGGGCAAGGATCAGGACGAAATCATGTTTTTTTCAGGAAAAACCTAACTATTCTCGAGGTACCTTCCGGGTGTAGACTGAGGTACAGCACAACCCCCGCCTGCCACCCCGCCCCCTGCCCACCCTTCACTTACTCTGACACATTATTGTTGGAGAAAAAAACATTCTCCACATCATATTACTTCAGAACTTTCTTGGCTATTAAACGACTTGAGGCTCCCTTCAGGGCCACCGGCCGAGGCTTGTCTCAGCATGGGTTTACAGGTCGCAAAGAATCCACAAGTGATGCAGACTCGCAGCAACAGTGAGTCTGCTGCCACGTCCTTCACGTCTATAGGATTAATGGCGCAGCGGCTAAGTGTTGATGACTTTCTTTTCTTTTTTACGAAAACCTTCGAATTGTTTCCTTCCTTTGGTTCCATCCTCTTCATTGCTTACTTCCCGCGGCGTGCAGAGCCTGTGTTGCGAGGACGGCCGAGACACACCAATCACAGGGCTCGCCTGTGTACCTTCCACAAATGTATTGACCAATGAGCTTCTTCCATCTGCTCGCTGGATAACATTCAGCCAGTCAGGAAAGCGAAAGCGTCCCACGTGTACGACGTGCGCTCCTGCAACACAGGCGCCCCAAGATCAATACTGCTGTCTCGATGCAGTTGCCATTGATAAACTGATGTGCCCTACGGAGGCTCCACCTGTGAGTTCATCACATATGACATTATCTGAATGGTTCATCAGTTATCACAGGATGGCGCCAGTGTGATATAAAACTCACAAAATAAGGTCGGACCAAAGATAGGGTGAGGAGGATCAGGGAGGACGCACGCGCGGCCCTCTGCAGGAGACCGGCGCGCCAGGCGGCTGCCGGCTGGGAGCCTTGCAACAGCCTGGCACTGGTATCATCTAATGGCGCCTCCAGCTTTATGAGATATCTTTCTTCGCATCAACCACGCTGGTGGAGCTTCACCGAGCGGGCTGGTGCAAGGCTGAAGCACTCTCGTGCACCAACCTTCATTTCAAGGGCTTCTCGTATCACGCAGTGCTCAGCCTCTTGACTCAATCCACCACCGCTGCCGCACGTAGTATACACTGTGGGAAATATGTTAATGTATCAAATAGGGAGAGACAATACACACGCACGCAAGGTACTCCGTAGTGTAGTGGTTAGCACGCTCGGTTCACAACTGAGAAGTACCGGGTTCGATCCCCGGGCGGAGCGGAGAAAGATGGGCGGTCATTATTGGTGAGCACCATCGATATATATATATATATATATATATATATATATATATATATATATATATATATATATATATATATATTACCATACCATACCATCCATGACCACCAATATATATATATATATATATTTCCTCCCCCCCCCCCCCACCGATGTCTTCTGATGTACTCACCGTCGAAGGCGGGTTTGATGGGTAGTATGTGGGTATTTTTCGTCCACTGGACGCTGAAACAAATGCTTTCGGCGGGATTCGAACTCTAGTCGTTAAGTTCACCATTCCCACGCGTTAATCACTCGGCCAACGCTTCGGTAAACAACTTCATGTCACATTTTTCCAATATTCTATTGATTTCCTCATTAACTGTCGATCTCCTCTTAAACTCTGAAAAAATTGAAGAGGGGACATCACTTCTTTTCTTCAAACAGCGTTTTGCTTTTAAATTATATTGATTGGGTTTTTTTCAAATACAGCAAGATGAACATCTGTTTCAGAAAATTTCCCTTCCTGGGTTTTTTTTATACATGGAGGCTTTTCCGTCCCTTTTAGACTCTCTGCCTCACTATACTGACTGTTTCCATGTCGTCGTCATTACTCACACCTCGCTGCTCAGGTTTAGTATACATAAATATTTTATGGCATTACTGGAGCTTCCGTTTTTAGTATTCTCTCTCGGGGAGGCTTAACCCTTGGTGTGGTTTCACAGGAAATAGAAAATATTTTAAAAGGATGTTCTCTTTAGAGCTGGTGGACCACATATTCTATCAAACTAACCTATTTGCCCGGCAAAAGGCACCAAAGAGTGTTGAAAGCCACACGCATCTTTTATTCATTGTATGTTACACAAAGCTTAGATGCTCTGTCAATAACATCTTAAAGAATTTTTTCGAGCAAATACTTGCATATTTTCTATGACTAAAGTTTTCAGGCCGCGTCGTCAAAACCCATTGGTGAGGCAAAGCCGATCATTCGGAAATGTATTGGAAAAATAAGAGCAAAGCAAAGCCTTGTGGAAAGAGATCCAATTCCCACTCAGCGGCCCCTTGTACACTGCTTTCAGTCGCACTGCTGCAGGAAACGGTCCCTTCCATCTGTTTGAGTCACAGTAACATAGGCAGCGGCCGCTCCATTACTATAGAAACTGCCACGGTCCCTTCCACCACTATAAACCAGGCTGATACCACGAGCGCCACTTCCATGAATGTAAGTCAAATTGACGCAACTGGATAACATTCCATCACTATAAGTCGTAATATTCAATGATAAAGTACCTTACACAACCACAAGCCACAAATTGATCACCAACTTACTTACACCATTTATGGGTCATGCAACAACCAACTCCCTTCACTATACAGTAATTCACATTGAAAAAAGGTAGCGGCTCCTAACACCCCGTACATCGCGTGATACAGCCAGTGGTCCCTTACAGGGCAGGGGTTCCCTAACTAGGGACCGCAGCCCCGTGTGGTTCCGCGAGAGGGCTCTATACAGGGGTTCTGCGATATGATGAAGTAGATATTTATAGTT
>JACEEZ010025474.1:377500-385000 GCA_016584305.1 Chionoecetes opilio
CAGAATAAGTCGTTGACCAATGTACAGCAGGAAAAGGATTTAGGACTCATCATTAGTAATGATATTAAGACTAGTACGCATTGCCTAGTTTTTTTTCGTGTTTTTTTCTTTTTTTTGTGTTTTGTTTGTTTTTTGTAGCCTATAGCGCCTTAGGCATATGGAGTCTTGATGTTGGTCGATCTCGCCCGATGGTGGCGCAGGCTGGATTTTTATAGTGACACCTCTGGTCGCAGGTGAAGATTCCATTTTCTGTGAGGTTCAGATCTTCAGTTAAGGCGCATGCAGCCCCTAGAGTCCATCGTCACACTCGCAATCGGCAGACAGGTATATGCTGCATGTGGGTTGTTTCGGCCACTCGACAATGACTTTGATAGTTGCTCCTTGATGAGACTTGAACTCGGGACCTTCTGCTCCCCTACCAGGCTCTTGAAAGAGTTGCCCCCGGCAAGATTCGAACTCGGGACATTGATTGAGTTCAGCACTCCAAGACGCTAACCACTCGGCCACCGCCTCCCCCACGGAGATCTGTGGGGGAGGCGGTGCCTCCAGTAAAAAGCAGTACAGCTGCCAGTAAAAAGGCGTATATGATCTTAGGCTTCATTAAACGCAATTTTGAACATTAAACTCCGAAAGTAATGACACGACCACAGTCTATAAGACTGTGGACACGACTATACACGTCTTTGGTTAGGCCGGACTTAGAATATGCCGTTCAGTTCTGGTCGCCTTGTTTCGTAAAAGATGAAGCCAAAATAAAACCAGTTCAAAGAAGGCAACCAAACGGATTCCATCTCTACGAAATTCATCTTATGAAGAAAGGTTGCAAAAACTTAATATGTTTTCCTCAAAGAATCGAAGAATCCGTGGGGACTTGATAGAAACGTTTAAGATCCTTAAAGGATTTGATATAATCGATCAGAATAACCTATTCGAGATTTCTCCTCAAGTGACAACAAGAAACAACGGTTTAAAACTAATTAATTGGTCAGCGTTTCACAGATCTCCGAAAAAATTATTTCAATGTAGAGTTGTTAATCGGTGTAACAAATTACCAGCTAATGTTGTCGAAGCCAGCACAATAAATACATTTAAAAACAGACTAGACGCGTACTGTAAAGTAAATGGGTTTTGATATTCCCCTGCGAGTTATATTAACATCTCCCGAATTTGATTCGTGTTAGTGACAGTATTAATTAACATACTTCATTCCTCTCACTCTTCATTTTGTAACTTCCATGTTCTATCTTCTTTAGGGACATGGTAGCCATTTCCAACTGTTTATCTTACATGTAGTTTGATAGGTAGTAGTATGAAGTTCAGCAGATACCATCGTTATAGAGTATAGACCAATAGGTCTCCTAGTATCTGTTGTTCTTATGTATTCCTATGTATGTATCAACCCCGCCTTCGACGGCGAGTACATCAGAGGACACCAGGGAGCGGCATGAGTCTCTAATCATCACATGTGTCACTATAAAACTCCTGCCTGCATCACCACGGCCGAGAGCCAACCATCACAGCCTCCAGAAAAGAAAATGCCTACAGGCGCTTTAGACTAAGACAAAAAAAAAAAAACGCTTCTTTGGTCTGTTCCCGATCGATAACAACTCTGATAACAACCCACTTTCCTTCCTCTTCACCCTCCTTCTCCCCTTCACTCTTCCTCATCTTTTACATTCAGCCCTCCCTCCACCTTTCCCCCGCCGCCTTGTCTAATCGTATACATTTCATCCTCATATACTTCCCTTTCCTCTTCTCCCCTCCTAACTCCCTTTTCCTTCTCTATATTCTACTTCCCATCTACTTTTCCTCCCTGACCTTCTTCCTCTGCCTCTTCCCCTAACTCCCTCCCTCCCGCTCTCCACCCTCCACCCTTCTATCCCTTCCTTCTCTCCTATCCCTTTCCCACTCCCCTTCCTTCCTTCTTTCCCTTCCCTTCATCCACCCTTCTTTCCTTCCTTCCTTCACTACATTCTCCCTTCCTTCCCTTCTCTACGTCCCTTCTTTCCCTCCCTCTCTTCTGGTCCCCATCCCCTTGCCCTCTCCTCCCTTCCTTCCCTTCTCTACGTCCCTTCTTTCCCTCCCTATCTCCCGGTCCCCATCCCCTTGCCCTTCCCTCCCGCCCTTCCTCACCAGCCACCCTCTCCTTCCCTCCCCTCAGGGATGTTGCCATGACGACCGCTGCACCGCCTGTCTCCCGCTGGTTGCGGTACTACCCCTTTATGCACACCCAAGAGATGCCTGATAAAGAAAACGAGCATCGCACCTAGATTTTCCTCTGTGTAGATGTAGATCCACACAGAGAAAAATCTATCATGATAGGAAATAGATGAGTAGTTAGGTAAATGGGTGAATAGAGAGAAGAAGAGAATAGGAAAACAAACAAACAAACAAACAAATACACACACACACACACACACACACACATAAGCAGAGAGAGAGAGACAGACAGACATACAGACAAACAAATAGATAGATAAGCAGACAAATAGACAGGCAAACAAGCAGATAGGTAGACAGACAAATAGACAGGCAGGCAAACAGATAGGCACACAAATAGACACTAAGACAGATAGACAGGCAGACATATAGACAGGCAGACATATATACAGACAGACAGACAGAAAGACAGAAAATAACACCCACTCATGATCACTATCAAAAAACCTACTCCCCGAATGAAACAAAAAACTTTAATGGACGAACGCAGTCCACGAAAATCAAATTACAAACACACACACACACACACAAACACACACACACACACACAACACACACACACACACACACACACACACACACACACACACACACGGTCCACCTCTAAGCTCGGTGACCTCCTTTGAGCCCCCTTAGACACCCCCCCCCCAGCTGCAGCACGCTAACATGGCCCAAAGTCAGGCAAGGAGTAGCAGAATTACACGTACGTACAGAAGCCAAGTATTTATCGAGGCAGTGGTAATGAAGATAACAGTGAGTGGAGGCCGATGATAAGATAAGCAGGCCGGTGATGTGAGAGGCAAGGATGGAGGAAGGGCAGTGAGTCACCATGAGGACAGGATGATGGGGTAGAACCGTAGACAGAGATGATGGGGTAGACAGAGCAGGAGTAATGGAGGGAGAGATGATGGGGTAGACAGAGCAGGAGTAAAGAAGGGAGATGATGGGGTAGACAGAGCAGGAGTAAAGAAGGGAGAGATGATGGGGTAGACAGAGCAGGAGTAATGGAGGGAGAGATGATGGGGTAGACAGAGCAGGAGTAAAGAAGGGAGAGATGATGGGGTAGACAGAGCAGGAGTAAAGAAGGGAGAGAACAG
Source organism: Chionoecetes opilio (assembly GCA_016584305.1). Taxonomy (NCBI): domain Eukaryota; kingdom Metazoa; phylum Arthropoda; class Malacostraca; order Decapoda; family Majidae; genus Chionoecetes; species Chionoecetes opilio. The sequence goes on from JACEEZ010025474.1 coordinate 380,818, forward strand.
ACTGTGCACTGAGGACTGTGAAACTGTGGGGGACGTTATACATGGGGGGGGGAGGAGGAGGAGGAGGAGGGAGGGAGAAAAACAGGAAAAGTAGGAAACTTTCAAACGAAAACAGTGCAGCTATGAGGGAGGGGGGAGGTAGGGTGGCAGGGCAGCAGCGGTACACGAGGGTAATGCTGGAGACATGGAGGGGAGGTGGGGAGCGAGGAAGGTGGCCTAGTTAGAAAGTGGAGGAGGAGGTAATGGCGGTGGCGACGTGCTGTTTAGGAATGACAGAAAGGCACGAAGGTAAGGCCGTGTCCTGCCAAGGCAAAGGGGGGGAGGAGGGGCCTGCATGCGGGGCGAGGGTGGTGGAGAGGGCTGAATGATGAGGGGTCTGAGTGTGAGGCCCTGAGTGTGAGGACCTGTGTGTGAGGACCTGTGTGTGGAGGGAGGGGCAGGAAGGAGGGGAGGGCCAAGGGTCACCTGAGGGGGAGAGTGTGGCAGGTGACGGGGGTGCCTGATGGCCGGCCAGCACACACACCACTACATCAACACTAAACACTGGCTCCTGTTCATAAATTTACTGAATGACAAGGCTACTAAATTGCATTTTTTTTTCTCTCTCTCTCTCTCTCTCTCTCTCTCTCTCTCTCTCTCTCTCTCTCTCTCTCTCTCTCTCTCTCTCTCTCTCTCTCTCTCCTCTCTCTCTCTCTCTCTCTCTCTCTCTCTCTCTCTCTCTCTCTCTCTCTCTCTCTCTCTCTCATATTTATATATATATATATATATATATATATATATAATATATATATATATATATATATATATATATATATATATATATATAAAGATAAAGTATATACGGGCAGGAGATTTTCTCTGAGACAGATCTCGTTAAAAGTGCTAGCTAGTTCAGCGTTTATTATCTTTTTCAAGATATTTGGTGACAGGGGCGCCATGATAAGGACGCGGGAAGGGGAGTGGGCTCGTTGTAGCAAATCTCAGGTATGTCTCCAGCCTCATCTTTTCTCTTTCCTTATATATATATATATATATATTATAATATATATATATATATATATATATATATACACACACGAGCATTCAATCAATATGTTCATTTCGATGGGAGTCTGTGGAGACAACAAATACCCGTAAACTAGGCGCCACTGTCTTCAGATTACATTGGCAGATATGCTGCTCGTCTTTTTGTCCCCGCCAAGATATTTGCCCCTAGGCCTAGACGGATGGTAGGCCCTTCCTTCCCTTCGCCTTCCCTCTCGAAGCAAAGGACTGCATATTGTTTTGAAGGGAATGCATTTTTAAACTTTAGATGGTGGCCGCATGGATTACCGAGGAGCCTACTCGTCATTGTTCTGCGTGAGCGAGTGAGCACACACATTATAGGTATATAGGTACTACTGTGTCACTAATTCTCATCGGCGGGGTGGGTGGCGCGCCTTTCTGAGTTTCATAACTTTAATCCTACAAAAGAAAAGAAATGGAGAGTGAAGATGAATAGCAGCTCCGGTGGGGGGCTTCATTGACCTGCAGAGCCTCAAAAATCGACAACTAGGTCAGCCTTTGAAACGGAACACGCAGCCCCCTCCGCCGCCCCGCCGCCGCCGAGTGGGGCGGGGCTGTGCAGTGTTGCCGCTCAACCGGAGGGAAAGAAGAAACATAAAAACTAATAAGAAAAAGGAAAAAGAGATGGCGAAGGAGAAGGAAAGAGAAAAGATGAGGCTGGAGATATACCTGAGATTTGCTACAACGACCCCACTGGGCCCATTCCCCTTCCCGCGTTCTTATCATGGCGCTCCTCCCTCAGCATCTCAGCCCCAGCCTCGACCGGTGCGCCTCCAGCAACCCATTCTTTGTCGGGAATTTTGGCCCCGGGAAGAGTGAGTCAATGAGTAAAAAGTACGAGGGAAGGTGATGAGGAAGAGAAGATGAAGGAAAAAGGATAAGAGGAAGAGGAGGATATCTTCTTGGTGAGGTAGAATCACCTTTTTTTCTGATCAGAATAACCGGAAGAGGAAAAACAAGAGGAAAATGAGAGGAAAGAGGGAAGAAAGAAGGGAGGGATTGAAGGAAGTAAAAGAAGAGAGAGAAGAAGAGGCCTGAAATAGCACGATTGGGGCCTGGAAAAAGGAGGTCAAATAGGAGGTCAAATAGGAGGAGGTGACGGAGGATGGAGAATGGAGAACAGGGTGAAGGAGCGCGAGGCAGGGAGAGGCAAGGAAGGAAGGGCCCAGGGTGGAGGTGGCAGACCGACACGTATTCCGGCGAGCCACCACATTGATCCCTCCCGCCAGGCTGCACCGGCCGGGCCCAAGGTCGTGCTGGGTCGTGCTAGACCAACACCGACACCACCACCACAACCCCCACAACCACTGCAAACCCCACCACCATCACCACCACAACCCCCACAACCACCACCACCACCACCTCCATCACCACCGCCACCACCCCCACCATCACCACTACCGCCCCATTAGTAACACGAAGTACGGTGCCACCCAAGGTCACCTCCCCCCTCGCTATCACCCTCCCCCCAACCCTGTCATGCAAACAGGTGAATTATCTGCAGTGGAAAGTTTTCATGAAGGTAAAATAAGATAGCTAAAGATATAATTAGAAAAGAGAGAACCAGAGGGAGGAAAGGAGGGAAAGAAGGTTGGCACTCTCATGGGCATCGAAGTGACAGCATAAAAGCCTGGGTCCTCGCGGCGCCTATCCTTCCCCAACCTCCTTTAATTCCTATCCTATCCTTCCTATCCTTACTCCTATCCTTCCTATCCTTACTCCTATCTTCCTACCCACATTCTCACTTTCGTTTCCTCTTCCCATTCCCTCCCCTCCCTTGTGGCTCCCGGCATCACGCCCTCCACCCAACACCTCCTGATCAAGGGAAGCGACACTGGTGGTGTTGGCGGCGGCGAGGTCCATAGCAAGGAAGGACACAGAAAGGATCGCTGTTGTCGATGCAGCGCAGCAAACATTAGGGTTTTGTTCTGCATGGAGACGTGCCACACCCCTGCCGCCATCAACCCCACCTTCCCCCTCCTGTCTGACGTGCCGCACTTCTGTATAGCTCCCCCTACCGCCGCCCCCAACAACCCCCCAACGCCGGCGTCGGGATCAATATGAGGACGATGTGAGCCGCAGTCTGGGAGGAGGAAGCCTCTCTCTCTCTCTCTCTCTCTCTCTCTCTCTCTCTCTCTCTCTCTCTCTCTCTCTCTCTCTCTCTCCTCGCTCGCTCGCTCGCTCGCTCTCTCTCGCTCTCTCTCTCTCTCTCTCTCTCTCTCTCTCTCTCTCTCTCTCTCTCTCTCTCTCTCTCTCTCTCCTCAGCATCGCCCCATGAAAACTGCCGATTCTGCCGCGCCCTACATAATGTCGCCGGTGCGGGAGGGGAGAAGGGAGGCTCCGAGGCAAGGTTGCGGCGCGGTGGGGCGTCTGATAAGAAAATCAGATAAAGTTGTTGATACCCAGCCCGGTAATCAGTGTGGGGGGGTTCAATGCGTCGCTCCCGTAGAAGTGTTGCGGTCTTGTGTTGCAGCTCAGTGTTTTGCTTTGTCTTGGTTTTCTTTTGTGATGCGGTTTTGTGTTGTGTTGTGTTGTTCTGCAAGTCCATATTGTGTTGCTGATGATGATGATGATAATGATGATGATGACAAGATCCATGTGGCATATTAGCCATCCTCTCTCTCTCTCTCTCTCTCTCTCTCTCTCTCTCTCTCTCTCTCTCTCTCTCTCTCTCTCTCTCTCTCTCTCTCTCTCTCTCTCTCTCTCTCTCCTCACAATAACTTAACAAGGCACAGACTCTAAGGTGCGCCACAAACTCATTTCAATCTTTTTTTCCTTGGTCAGCAAGCGTCGCCGCGTCCCCCTCCTCCTTGACTCTTTAATTAAAACAGGCGAGAAGTGGGTCATCTTCATCATAATAGCCTTTGAAATGGTAAGCATTCGTATTGTCAAAATCAGCTGTATATTTCATCATATTCAAATTTCTGGAATATTGCTGCATTTCATGGAATAATTTTCTGGTACAGCTGCCAATAGTTTAGAGAGTGACCGGCGCCGTCTGTCTCGTGTTCGGCAGGGACGTCGTAGCTGTGCTGGCCAGTCAAGCGTTGTGTCCTATGTCCCCGCACTGGTGGCACCTCCTCAATACCCGCTACAAAACTGAAAACCTGTCTCGCCG
>JACEEZ010025474.1:390000-397500 GCA_016584305.1 Chionoecetes opilio
CGAATTAAAATGTTCGTATCAGTCACACGGAAGTCAGTCAATAACATAGGCTGACACATTATTTACAGAGGTACTTTTCTTTTATTTATTTATGGCTCATGTTAATATTCCCTCACACCTGCATCCTATACTTGACTCGGTGCTATAGTCACACAAATGAACACTTGACTCACATAAAGAAATTTAAAAAGATAATTAAAATGGTCGAGCAGCGGTAGATTTGACCATTGGCAGGACTCAAATTTTACCGCATGGTGTTCATCTAAATCATGTGAAGCAACTGGTGCCTCTCATTGATGAGTTTGCCCTGCTCGATCATGGTTTCCCTATGTTCCATCACTGCCTTCCTTCTCTTCCTAATTATCCTACTCCTCATCTCTTCTCCTTCTTCACATTCTTCCTCATTTTCTTCTTCCTACTCCTCCTCGCCCACACCTGAGCGGGGTACAAGACGAAGGTAAAAAAAAAACATGGGAAATGGCAGATTACGAGGACTTGTAAACATGTGTTATCGGATAAGACTGACTGATAACACATGACGGTTTACGGGAGTGGGACGAAGGGCGGGAAGGGTAGGGTATTATGTGGGAGATGGGGGCAATGTGGAGTGGGACTTGAATTGGGGGGCAGTGTGGAGTGGGCTTGAGTGGGGAGGGGCAGTGTGGAGTGGGCTCGAGTGAGGAGGTAATGTGGAGTGGGACTTGAATTGGGGGGCAGTGGAGAGTGGGACTTGAATTGGGGGTCAGTGTGGAGTGGGTTTGATTTGGGGGCAGTGTAGAGTGGGCTTGAGTTGGGGGCAGTGTGGAGTGGGCTTGAGTTGGGGGGCAGTGTGGAGTGGGCTTGAGTTGGGGGGCAGTGTGGAGTGGGCTTGAGTTGGGGGGCAGTGTGGAGTGGGCTTGAGTTGGGGAGCAGTAGTGTGGAGTGGGCTTGAATAGGAGGAGCAGTGTGGAGTGGGCTTGAGTGTAGAGTGGGCTTGAGTGGGGGAGCAATGTGGAGTGGGCTTGAGTGGGGGAGCAATGTGGAGTGGATTGGATGGGGTATTGTATGAAGTATTGTGTGTTTCTTGTGGTGTGGGTTCGGCAGGAGTGAGGATGTGTGGCAACGGGATGGCGGGGTGAGGGTGGAGTGTGGAGTGAAGCGTTGTGAAGGGAGGGAGTCACGCCATGCAGGTAAAGATGCTTCATCATCACCACCGCCACCTACGTACTGTCGATCCACCAGCGCGCCAGGACAAAGACTGCCTCGATCTACCATTCACTTCGATCGTCTGTTCACCTGTTCCGAATCTCTGCACTTTCTGTTATTTCCTCCACTCTTCCATAAAACTTCGCGTCCTAACACTTTTATTAGATTGAGTTTGTCTACATATTTACAGCGGTAGCATACACTGAATATACAACCTTATTCATAAACCAGGACGTAAACTATCGCTAGTAGGGTTCTTATATTCATGAACACCTTCCCATCCGACATCTATCCTCGTCTTATGTTCTAGATTCAAAGATTGAGCTTCCATTGATTTTGATTTTATTCTTCGATTATGTCAGGTAGTTTATTAATCAATGCAAATTTACTCTTAAGCGTCACCAGAAAACATAAATTTGATAGTGTTCGCCTTCAAAATTTGACACCAATCGCGTATTTTTTTCTGTATAGTTCCCATTGCGTGTAGTAGCGTAGCAATGCAGTCAGTGACTTTACATGGTATCATCAGTAAATCCGAATGAAAATATTAACCCCTTCACGCCCAGATTCTTCCTTTACTATAAAAAATCGTCTGTTAGCCATAAAATTACGAAAAGTAGCAAAATATACCAAATTAGTTAGTCGACAAGGATACTAAACAGGTCATAGCTATACAATATTGCTTATATTCACTAAAAATCAACTAATGGTATCCAAATTACAATGGAAATTATGTTCTGGGCCTCAAGGGGTTAAAGAACTAATAATTTATGGAGCATATTTTTTCACGCAACCCCCTTGCCCACCGATTAAAAAAAAACTGAAAAATGAAAACGTTGTGTAACTGATAAACAGCTAACGGGGGAAATGCGTCACACTGTGTTACTACCCGTGGCTCTTATCACGGGGAATTTTCCTATTTCAGTGAGGTTAAGGTGGAGCATTCCTGGCTGGCTGATTCTTACAACACATCACTTAGAAGCATACCTACCAAACTGTCGACGAAGTGGAGACACAAAAATAAAAGTAATAAATATAATAAAACAGAAAACATCATGAAATTCGATCCCACTGAGCCATAAAGAGCCATAATTAAATACCAAGACATATGGAGTAAGAAAAAAATACAAATGAAAGAGAGGAAAACACCCAGACGCAAAAAATATATTGCTTAAATTAATCCCTTGAGACCCAGAACATAATTTTCATCGTAATTTAACCATCATTAGACGGTTTTAATTAACATAAACAATATTTTATAGATATGACCTGTTTAGTATCCTTGTCCACTAGGTAGGTAGCTAATTTGGTATATTAAGTTATTTTTCGTAATTTTATGGCTCGACAACATACAATTTTTATATAGCAAAGGAAAGATCTGGGCGTGAAGAGGTTAATATATAATTAGTTACCCAGGAAAGGAAGGAATTATGAATGTTTTGACAAAGTGTGCGGGAAGACTTATTGTGCGGTGACGGGCGGGTGAGGTGAGGAGCAGGAAAGCGGAAAGGCACGAAGGAGTGTGGGGGTTACTGGGGAGTCAGGAAGGGGGAGCAGGAAGGAAGGAGGGAAGCAGGGAGATCAGGAGACGAACAAGGAAGGAAGGCAAAAAAAAAAAAAAAAAGGAATGGGATTATGAAGGAGGGAAATCAGGAAAGAAATTGAAAGGCAAAAGGTGTGCACGTTGATTCGAAGTGAGAAGGAAGGAAAGGAAGCAAAGGAGAAGGAAAAAGAATTAAGGGAAGGATGAAAGAAGAGAAACAAGGGAGATACAAGAGAGAGGCAGGAAGAATATGAACGTAAGGATTAATGTAGGTCACAGTAATACTACTATGTACTATGAGTATAATGAGTTGGCAGGCTTGGAGTACACTATTCTATCCTACAGTGGCCGCCAAAGGTTGTGGCGGTCGGACTTCCTGATGCCGTCAGTGATACGCTCACTCTAAATCCCACAAAATATTCGTAAAACATTAATAATCAAGAAACTGTGTAACTTACCGGTATCCTAGTACTTGATTGCATTCCCTTTCTTCTTTATAACATCCTGCAGTCGGTTAGGTAACGAGTATGCAAGTTTTTGAAGAAGCTCCTTTGGTAGTTCCTCCCACAATTTCAACAGTGCAGCTTTTAACTTCGCCACTGAACTAGTGTCCACTTCTTGAAGCTTCCTTTTCATTATGGACCAAAGATTTTCTATTGGGTTCAAGTCAGGACTATTAGGAGGCCAGTCAAAGCAATCGATAGCACACATATCCAACCATTCCTTAACAACGTTTGCCCTGTGACATGGGGCACCGTCCTGCATAAAAGTTTCTGCCCTACACTTGTCGTAGCAGGATTCAAGATTGTCATGCAGGATGTCTAAAAATCGGTCATATCGGTTCACAGTAACACCTTTTTTCAAGAAATACCAGGTTACCCACTCCATAATATGAAAAACAAGTCCACACCATGAGAGAATCTGGGTGTTTCTCTCCACGGTGTACCTAGGGTCAGTGGCGTACCGAGGGAGGGCTGGCCATGCGGCCATGCCTCCCCCCCCCCCCTTTGCAAAAAAAAAATAATAATAAAACAAAACAACAACAAAAAATAAAATATATATATATATATATATATATATATATATTTTTATATATATATTATATATATATATTTTATTATTATTCATTTTTTGCAAAGGGGGGGGCCATGGCCGCATGGCCCCCCGCATGGCCGCATAATATATATATATATATATATATATATATATATATATATATAATTATATATATATATATATATATATATATATATATTGGCCCCCCTCTTTTCAATTTTCTGGGTACGCCACTGCCTAGGATCGTGTCGGTCAGAATTCTTGGGCCGCCTCACTTTTGCAGTTAGTTCCTGTCGCTGTAAAGACACTTTCATCTGACCATAATATGCGTCGAACTTTCTCAAGAGACCAGTCTTTGTGTTCTTTAGCAAAAGTGAGTCGCTTTATCTTGTGACGAGGAGTGAGGAGTGGCTTTACAACGGCAAATTTTGAAAATAGTCCGAGATCACGTAACACATAACGCTGCACAGTTCTCACTGACACATTACCCAGTAAGGCAGGATTATTTTCCTTAACTTCACGTGCTGTGCTTGTTGGTTTGACATTCAGCTGCCTTTTTATAACATGTAAAGTCTTTGAGTTACATTTCCTTGGCCGTCCAGTCTTCGCTAAGTGTGTAGGGCCTGTAGGCGTCTCTCCGTCCAAGGCATCACAACGTTTTAACCACCGCTCAACTGTCCTTTTTGCAACTCCTATCTGTTCCACGATAGCTTTTGCACCAAACCCACTTTAACCCAGCCCTATGCAAGGCACATATGGAGCTTATAGTATCCTGGGATAGAATGCGCCGAGGAGCCATGAAGCAATCAATGATCGCACAGTATGAAAATATCCTCGTAACTAATGACGAAAGAAGTGAAACAGTGCGTGCACTCTCACTATCCTCTAAAACTGCACTGACTTGCTTAAATTTAACAGCCATACCCACTGCGGTGTTGCTAAGTGTCAGTGTCTTGTTGCCATGTCATCAATTTTTAAATCCCGCTTGCTCGAGTTGCGTGAAAAAACAATTGAAAGGTTATTAATTTGGCGGCCAGTGCTTCATGCGGACCCGCGCAGACCGCCACAACAGTTGGCGGCCTACAGATCTACGATGGTGGTGTTTGAGTAGGACAGAATATACAAGGTTCCTCTCCATCAACCCCGCCTCTGAAATAGTGCCGGGAAGAAGAAAGAAGAAAAGAATAATGATATATTTGTGTGAAGATCAATTATTATGGATAATCTTATTTAAAGAGACAGAGAGAAAATGCCACAACACACTTCATACTCAACTAAAAACAATCAATAAAAAAAAGAGTGGGCAGAAGAGAAATGAATAGTCAAACACATGGAACGAAGGAGTGTAGCAAGAGGGAATATCTGGATCAAGTGGGAGGCAGGGTTATAAGAAGGGAGGCAGGGTGATAAGAAGGGAGGCAGGGTGATAAGAAGGGAGGCAGGGTGATAAGAAGGGAGGCAGGGTGATAAGAAGGGAGGCAGGGTGATAAGAAGGGAGGCAGGGTGATAAGAAGGGAGGCAGGGTGATAAGAAGGGAGGCAGGGTGATAAGAAGGGAGGCAGGGTGATAAGAAGGGAGGCAGGGTGATAAGAAGGGAGGCAGGGTGGGAAGAAGGGAGGCAGGGTGGGTAGAAGGGAGGCAGGGTGATAAGAAGGGAGGCAGGGTGATAAGAAGGGAGGCAGGGTGGGAAGAAGGGAGGCAGGGTGGGAAGAAAGAAAGCAAGGCGTTGATGAGAGAGACACAAGAGACTCTCACGTCTTGTTAAGGGAAGAATCATGCACGTTTATAGCCCAGGAGAGAGAGAGAGAGAGAGAGAGAGAGAGAGAGAGAGAGAGAGAGAGAGAGAGAGAGAGAGAGAGAGAGAGAGAGAGAGAGAGAATTATATTGTGTCACTGCATATTTATTTTCTTCATACTAAAAGAAATTACCAAAAATAAATAGTGAAAATGTAGTATATCACGATAATCTATATCACGAGATTAGATACATTGACAGTATTTCCACGAATAAAAATAAACTGATAAAGATAAGGCTTTATGAAACAACATAATTATACCAGTTTCAAAACACCAACGGGACTGGTGATATTCTCAAATAACTTCACATTAGATAGTTAAGCAAATACATCAATTATTGTAAGTAAGTTCATGAGGTATAGCTAGTATGAGTAGTAGTAGTAATGGTAGTAGAAGTAGTAATGGTAGTAGAAGTAGTAATGGTAGTAGAATTAATAATGGTAGTAGAAGTAGTAATGGTAGTAGAAGTAGTAATGGTAGTAGAAGTAGTAATGGTAGTAGAAGTAGTAATGGTAGTAGAAGTAGTAATGGTAGTAGAAGTAGTAATGGTAGTAGAAGTAGTAATGGTAGTAGAAGTAGTAATGGTAGTAGAAGTAGTAATGGTAGTAGAATTAATAATGGTAGTAGAAGTAGTAATGGTAGTAGAAGTAGTAATGGTAGTAGAAGTAGTAATGGTAGTAGAAGTAATAATGGTAGTAGAAGTAGTAATGTAGTAAAGATAATGGTAGTAGAAGATAGAGAAGTGAAAAGTAGAATGGTGTAGAAGGGTAGGTGGATAGTAAGGTACTCGAATAGTTATAATTGGTTGTAGAAGTATAGTGTGATAATAATTAGTATAAATATATATATATATATGGTAGTACGAGAATAGGAGAAGTGAAACAAGAGGAACAGGGGGGGGGACTCAGTAAGCGCATACTCCCCGAATATTATCAATTGGTGCTATGCACATTATTATATATATATATATATAATATATATATATATATATATATATATATATATATATATATATATATATATATATATATATATATATATGCACTCAGTATGAGCGCATACCTCCGGCCGAATATTTCATCAATTGGTTGCCATGGCAACAGTTGTCAATAGATTTCATCCAAAATTAAATCAGTTCTTCCTTATACCAAATAGACTTGGTATACTGAGTTTGGTCCAAATTTATTCGTAACTTTTCGAGAAATCCTGTACACTAACAAACAGACAGACAGACAGACAGACAGACAGATCGGGGTGAAAACATAACCCCTCCAACTTCGTTGGCGGAGGTAAAAAGGAAATAGAAAAAAGAACATAAGAACATAAGAAAATAAGGAAGCTACAAAAGGCCGTGAGACCTACACGAGGTAGTTCCTGTTACTTTTAACACTACCTACATCCACCTTTCTACCTATCCTACCCCATCCTACATCCACCAACATGAAGAAGAAGTAACAACAGAAAATAACAAGTAAATGATATTGGTGAGTGAGGTGGCGGTGGTGGTGGTGGTGGTGGTGGTAGTTTTGTAACCAGGTGATAACAACGGAGTGCAAGAGATAAGAGAAACTCCCTTATCACACCGGCACTCCTCCGTGGGCCACACAGCTGCCCTCCATCGCCCCCAAGCCCAACCATCCCAAATATTGACATGTCATAAAAACACGTCAGAGAACAAAGAAGAATGATCCAATTGAATACAATATAAACAAATAGATCAACAAGGAAAAGTTGGGGAGGAGGGAGGGCTTATCACGCGCTGGACATGCAACCGCCAGCTGTTACCCTCCCGGAAAGAGCTTAGATAGAGCTCATAGAAACAGATCTTAGGGTAAAGCTGTAACCTTATACATCATCCATGCCCTTGCTCAAGGGGAACAGTAACTACCCACGTTTCCAAGGAAAGATTTTCGAGCCATG
>JACEEZ010025474.1:400000-420000 GCA_016584305.1 Chionoecetes opilio
TCCTATATATACACACTTGAAGATATTGAATTAATTAAACACATACACATACACATACGAGTAAATACGCACACATACACATACGAGCAAATACGATAGTAGTAGTAGTAGTAGTTGTAGTAGTAGTAATAGTAGTAGTAGTAGTAGTAGCGGTAGAAGAAGCAGTAGTAGTAGTAGCAAAAGTAGTAGTAGTAGTAGTAGTAGTAGTAGTAGTAGTAGTAGTAGTAGTAGTAGTAGTAGTAGTAGTAGTATAGTAATAGTAGTGGTAGAAGAAGCAGTAGTAGTAGAAGAAGTAGTAAAAGTAGACCAAGTAGTAGTAGAAATAGTAGTAGTAGTGGTAAAAGAAGCAGTAAAAGTAGAAGCAGTAGTAAAGTTACTGCTTTACTATGTGTACTTTATGTCATGTAGTAGAAGTAGTAGGAGTAGAGTAGTAGTAGTAGTAGTAGTAGTAGTAGTAGTAGTAGTAGTAGTAGTAGTAGTAGTAGTAGAGTAGTAGTAGTAGTAGTAGTAGTAGTAGTAGTAGTAGTAGTAGTAGTAGAGATAGTAGTAGTAGTAGTAGTCGTAGTAGTAGCAGTAGCAGTAGCAGCAGTAGTAGTAGTAGTAGTAGTAGTAGTAGTAGTAGTAGTAGTAGTAGTAGTAGTAGTAGTAGTAGTAGTAGTAGTAGTAGTAGTAGTTAGGCCTGACCAAAGAGATCAATGAAGAATAGAAAAAACAAAATGAGTGATACAACAGAACCCTGTAAAACATCACTGTTTACAGTTTATGAGAAAATTATACAATTCACCATCGCAGCAACAATAAGACGACCGGAAAAAAGCTTCATAAGGCAGGTACAGGGAGATAAATCGAAAATTAAAGCGTTGTTCGGAAATTAAAGTTTTATGCCTGAATTTATGCCAAGATTCAGATAATAAAGACACAGGAAAACCATTGGTCCACCTTTTGTAGAGTCCATATTGTCGATCAGAATGAAGATTGTGAGCAGTTGAGTTTTCAGGAGGATGAATAAGGCAGGAAGTGGAAGAATACAAGCAAACCTGCAGCAGGAAAATAGAGTGTATGATTATAGGCACGACATACGTGCGTCTGTAATGTTTGTGGCCGCACCTTCAAGGAAAAGGTAAAGATGGGGGCATACGCTAAGCTGCGCGTTGCCTCGGTACTCATCTCCGTCGCATTAGCTCTTGAGCCTGTGGTGGGTGATAACCCCGGAACACAGGGCTAGTGTGACATCCGGGTTACCATAGTTACCTTTCCCAGGTTTCCCCAGGTACCCATTTATCGACCAAACCCAAAAGGAAGGATGAACATAAGAATGGGCTGCACGCCGAATGCCCTGGCCGGGATTCGAATCCGGGCCCGCGGATCGTAGATAGGCGCGTTAGCCACTACACCACGGAGGCGCATGAGGCACCTCCAGACAGTCAGGAAAACAGGACATCGACGACAGCAAAGCAGAACACTGATTTTTCAAGTCGATCAGTAAGGAAGGCGACAACCAAGGCTGATATTGAACTCAGATATATCTTAATTAAAGTAATCGTCCAGACCCATTTTTTCTTTGCATAAATATGTTGAATGTTCATTCAAAACACCTAATCCACAAAAAATAATTAATTTCCACGCCTTATTTCCGTAAAAACACTGCTTTTGTAAAAAACGCTTGGAAAAAATCAGCCCCGTTCCAGCCGCCGCGCGAAACTTGCTGATGACGTCACTGAGGAGCAACAATCTGCATCACACAAGTTCACAACCTTCCCTCCCCCGACGCACAAACCTTCTCCACACATTTATCGTGGCCGTATCGATCGGAAACGGGTGCTAAGTTCTCTGGAAAGGCACAGCTTCCTTGCTGCACCCATAAAGGATGCAAGTATCGCCATATCGCATTAAAAAAATATCAGAAACGGCCAAAAATTCTTCAAATACTATATTTATTTCTGTGTTCACATGTTTTTGCATTACCGCGGGGAGGGGGGCTGCCTCGGGTGACGTCACCGAGCCATGGTGCGTCGTCTGCTAGTGTCCAGGAGCGTTTTGGAAGCTCGGAGAATTTGCAGATTTTGATTGCGGATTATTTAAAAACAGCTGACTGGATGCAAAAAGTGACAACATATTGTTGATATATTCGATAATGGCTATATTTTGACTGCATTAAATCAGGAATGATGGATGAAATGGTCTAGACGATTACTTTAAGATGGAGACTTCAGTGAAGGGAAATAGGGAGAGACTCAAAATTTTGTTATTGTGAAACTTTAAACAAAAACATCGAAAAATGTTTGTTGGATAGTGAACTCAATAACATTTTCATAACCATTTAATTATTCCACACAAAAATCCACAACTGGTCGACAACAATATGCACTTAGCAAACATGGGTTCCTATTGAGGTTGCTAAACATGGCAAAATTTCTATCATGAGTCTCATAAAACTACATCAGATGAGACTTTTACGATCCTTTAAAACATCCCATGGTATAGCATATCCAATATTGCTACACGATCTAACAATTACATCATAACTACCAAAACCACCATGCATTTGTCTCCTATTTTTCATATACACAGCCTTCAGATCCTCAGCATTCTTGCAAAGCCTTATACACAGTTCAAATTATACAAGATATCGAATGACCAAATATATTAACATCTTTCGTACTTGGCAAGCTATTAGCCCCCAGACACCACGGACACGCCCCTCATCAACCTTCACTGAACCCATCCTTGCATCTCCAGGAGAGTCTTTGAAATTACACCCACCTTACAATGATAAACTAGAGTAAAAGCTTCAGACGAGTCAATAAAGAGTAGAAATTCGACCGTGGATGATTAAGAACAATTATTCATGATTTTTTAAAGACACAACAATTACAGTTTTTTCCCCATGATATTTAAAAGACAAGAGAGAGAGAGACAGAGAGAGAGAAAAGAAGAGAGAGAGAGACAGAGAGAGAGAGACAGACAGACAGACAGACAGAGAGAGAGAGAGAGAGAGAGAGAGAGAGAGAGAGAGAGAGAGAGAGAGAGAGAGAGAGAGAGATGAGAGGAAAAAAAGCTAATTAGGTAACATTTTGGAGATTCCTCGTTTCCACCCATCCTGCTCCACCCCGTTCCACCCATCCCCATCTTCATCCCGCCCTCCACCCTCACCACGCCCTTCCCTCGAACACCCTGTACTACCGCCCCAACCCACCCCATCAGCGCCTCGCCGCACACCATCCTGCCATTCATTCCCTGGCATCCTTCACCCCTCTTGGCACTTCATTTTTCTTTCCTTCAGTCTTAACCCCTTGAGGCCCAGAACGTATTTTTTCATTGTAATTTAGCTACCATTAGACGATTTTTAGTGAATATAAGCAATATTTTATAGATATGACCTGCTTAGTATCCTTCTACACTAACTAATTTAGTATATTCAGTTAGTTTTCGTAATTTTATGGCACGACAACATACAAATGTATACAGCAAAGGAAAGATCTGGGCGTGAAAGGGTTAAATACATGTAAATGTCTGTGCTTTTAGCGTTGATGGGCGTGCGTTGCCAGTGACAGGGAGGGGCAGGGCTGTGTGGATGGGCGGGGACGAAGGGTGGATGGCTGAGTGAGGTGTTGTGAAGCTACGGATATCCGGACGGAGCTTTAAACCGGATGTTACCAGCAGCGTCAGGCTGGGAAAGATGGGAAGGGGGAGAAGGTGAGAGACCCAGCCCCTCCCTCCCCCCTCCCTCCCCCATTAACCCACCTTGTCTTGCTTCACACACATACAAACGAGTATCCAGACACACCTGACTTTATCTTATCTCTCTCTCTCTCTCTCTCTCTCTCTCTCTCTCTCTCTCTCTCTCTCTCTCTCTCTCTCTCTCTCTCTCTCTCTCTCTCTCTCTTCTCAGGTGCCCAAATCATCGTTCTGCTTTCATTATCGCCACTACTACACTCTTGAGAGAGAGATAGAGAGAGAGAGAGAGAGAGAGAGATTACTGTCGTTAAGAAGTCAATGGGTTTTCAATACAGAAGTGGTTATGATCTCAGAAAGAATGTGGTAAATGTAAGTGTCCGTCTTTGTATACGACGTTGCGGTTTTTTTCAAGTAAATTGGTAAGATATCAAGGTAGAAAATATATTTGAAGTTGACTGAGACAAGTGAACTATGACGTCCCCTCCGAGCACTACATCAACTCTGTGCACTGGGCTTGTTACAACACGTCACAAGTTGGTGCTGAGGTGATTTCTTAAACGGCGACGACATGAAAAATCGAGAAGTATTGACCGCCTTGGAGACACGTCCAACATTCTTGACCTTTTCCTAACCTCGAACCCTTCAGCTTACTCTGTTGAACTATTCTTTCCGTTGGGCTCCTCCGATCACAATATTATTTCTGTAATCTGTCCTATCGCTATGGTGTTGCCTTGGGACCCACCGAAGCGGAGGTGCTTCTGGCATTTCAACTCAGCAAAGTGGGAGGACCTAAGACAGTACTACTCTGATTTTCCATGGAGTGATTATTGCTTCCATGTCAGAGACCCATCTCTTTGTGCAGAGCGCATAACTGAGGTCATTGTCTCTGGCATGGAGGTGTACATTCCACACACTTTCTCTAATCCATAAGCCCGTCAACCTTGGTTTGACTGCTTGTCCTCATGCTGTCCAAGATAGAAAGGCGGCTCACAAACGTCACCGTAACCATCCATCTCCCAAAACTCATGCCCTCTATATTTCTGCCCGTAATCATACCAAATATTTTCTTCAACTTACCAAAAACTCTTTCATTCATAGAAAATGTCAAAATCTTTCTGAATCAAATTCCTCTCGTGACTTCTGGCGTCAAGCTAAAAACATCTCTAAAAAATGTTCTTCTTCATCTTTCCCTCCTATGCTTCTCCCGGATGGCTCCACAGCTGTCTCATCTACTTCTAAAGCTGAACTCTTTGCTTAAACCTTTGCTAAAAATTCCACTCTGGTTGATGAAGGGCTTGTTCCTCCTTCTCCTCCATCCTCTGACTATATTATGCCTGTTATTAAGATCCTTCGTAATGATGTTTTCTTTGGCCTTTCTGGCCTAGATCCTCTGAAGGCTTACGATCCTGACGGAGTCCTTCCTATTGTTCTCAAAAACTGTGCTTCTGTGCTTGCACCCTGCCTGGTCAAACTGTTCCGTCTTTGTCTATCTACTTCCGCCTTTCCTTCTTGCTGGAAGTTTGCTCACATCCAACCTGTTCCTAAGAAGGGTGACCGTTCTAATCCTTCAAATTACCGTGCTATAGGTTATAGCTTTGACTTCCTGCCTTTCTAAAGCTTTTGAATCTATTCTTAATAAGATTCTTAAGCTTCTATCTGGTCACAATCTTCTATCTGATCGTCTGTACAGTTTCCGTAAAGGGCGATCTACTGGTCATCTTCTAGCTTTCCTAACTGAATCTTGGTCATCCTCCTTTAGGGGTTTCGGTGAAACTTTCGCTGTTGCCCTTGACATATCAAAAGCTTTGGATAGAGTCTGGCACAAATCTTTAATTTCCAGAAATACCCTCATTCGGTTTATATCCTTCTCTCTGCACCTTTCTCTTAAGTTTCCTTTCAAACCGTTCTATTGCAGCTACTGTAGACGGTCATTGTTCTTCTCCTAAGTCTATCAATAGTGGTGTTCCTCAGGGTTCTGTCCTATCACACACTCTCTTTTTATTATTCAGTAATGATCTTCTAAGTCTAACTCAATGTCCTATCCACTCCTACGCTGATGATTCTACCTTGTATTTGTCTACGTCGTTCATTAGACGTCCAACTCAGCAGGAACTAAGTGATTCACGGAGAGATGCCACAGAGCGCCTAACCTCTGATCTATCTATAATTTCTGATTGGAGCAAAGCAAACCTTGTTCTGTTCAATGCTTCCAAAACACAATTTCTTCACCTATCTACTCAACCAAACCTTCCAGACAACTATCCCCTCTTCTTCAATGACACTCAACTGTCTCCTTCTTCTTCAATGAACATTCTTGGACTATCCTTTACAAAAAACCTGAACTGGAAATCTCACATCTCATCTCTTGCTAAAACAGTTTCTAAGAAGTTAAGTGTCCTGTGGCGTCTGCGTCCATTTTTTCCCCTCCAAGCTGCTTACTCTGTACAGGGGCCTTATCCGCCCATGTATGGACTATGCCTCTCATGTTTGTGGAGGATCCATTCATACAGCTCTCCTAAACAGGGTTGAGTCAAAAGCTTTTCGTCTCATCAATTCCCCTCCTCTGACCGACTGTCTTCAATCTTTAAATCACCGCCGCAATGTTGCTTATCTTGCTATCTTCTACCGTTATTCTCATGCTCACTGCTCTTCTGAACTTACTAACTGCATGCCTCCCCCCCCCCCTCCCGTGGTCTCTCTGCACAAGACTTACTACTCAATTTCATCCCTATTATGTCCATCTTCCTAATGCAAAAGTTAATCAGTAACTTCACTCTTTCATCCCTTTCACTGGTAAACTCTGGAACTCTCTTCCTGTTTCTATTTTTCTCAGTTTCTTACGACTTAAATTTGTTCAAGACATGAGTGACAACACACCTCCCGAAATAAATTGACCCCCCCCCCCTTTCTTTATTCTCTTAATGTCTTCTATATAGGGACTGGCAACTACGCGGGCTTTTTGTTACTTTTTGGTTTGCCCTTGGCCAGTCATTTGTGATGTAAAAAGTGTTTTCTGCCGCTTTAGACACTGATCATACAGTTCAAATTTCCTGAATGTGACACTACGTACCTTGTTTGCTTATTAGTTTTTAGGCAAAAGAAATTTCTGGATTCAAAGTGCTTGTTTCACTATGATGTGGCTCTTATGTTTGACATTTTGGACTATTGAGATATGTTTCTCTAAAGCTAACACGCTGACAGTCAATGCGCAAAAGAAAAAGAAATATTGTTATCCTGAAACAAGCGTTAATTGGAAAGGAAACTCATTGTTGCTAAGCATGCTTTGATGCGAGTATTGACAACCTTCATTTATCAAAGATTTGTTTTTGGGGGGAGCCAATAATTTTCAAAAGAATCGTTGCTTTGCTGTGGTTGTGGTAAGCGAGTGTTGGGGTGTCCTGCCGATGGCTGGTGCTCACAGCCTCGACCCTCAGTGGTCGTGTTGACATCCTGTACTCTTTCAGTTGTCGCATCCATTGGTGTTCAAGGCACAAAACACAGAATTCTTGCCTTTAGCTGCAAAGCAATGTACTGATGAGAATATTGGACGTGTCCCTTACTGCTGGGCCCAACACATCTATCTTTGGAGAAGTTTCATTTCAGTAACATTGATGAATACAGCACATGAATCACTGCATCAGGAAATTCAAAACCATCAGATTCAAAAATCTTTCAATAACAAAGTATTAATGGAGCCTCACTTTACATTAGCCCGAAGTTTCAACGCAAGTCACATGGCCCTCAACAAAATGTTGAACTAGCGTCTATGTGATTATGAGATGACACTATTATAGGTATTGCAAAATGTGATATCTATATGTATTAAGTAGCTACATGGGGCATTGAGCATACTTCCTTTGCCAGGATAATATCGGGAGGCACTTAGTTCTCAGGAAGAAATTTCAAAACCAAAGGGGAAGGGCTCCAAACTGGGACATAATATAACTTTCTACTTTTATATATATATATATATATATTATATTATATATATAATATATATATAATATATATATATATATATATATATATATATATATATATATTATATATATATATATATATATATATATAAGAATACCATTATACACAACTATGCGGGTGATCGTAAAAACTGCCGATTCGTAAATTGTTGAAATAAATACCACTGTAAAATTAATCTGTTGAAAAAATTATTGATGACCATCTAAAATATGAGAGGAATTAAGGAAAGCTGGGATTGGGATTGCAAAGGGAGGAATGTGACCTGGGACAGTGAAAACAAATGCTTTATCACAATCATTACATGCTTACAGCCTAACCCACTGAAAACATCCACTGATCCGCTGCCTCACTAATCAACTGCAGGAATCGATGAGAGCAATGACGTCACCGCTCAAGCTACCACCTCTGACCGTGGCCACCGAGATAAAATCTCGGTGGCCACGCTCTGACGCGTCTCCCCAAACTATGGTTCACCAGGAAGTCATTCCCAAACCCACTTGATGAGGATGTTTTACAGAAATGCACAAGCTTCAGTCTAATTATTTTCATTCCCAAGGACTCTCCTTCTTGACAATCTACGACGGTCGGCATGTACTGACTGTGGGGAGGTGGTGGCCGATTGGTTAGTTTATAGTTAGTACTGTTTCTTCCATCGTCGAGTGACCGATACCTACATACTTTCCATCAACGTCACTTTCGACTGCAAGTGCGGCGGAGGGCACCAGGGGGCAGCATGAGCCTCAAATCATCACAGGTGTCACTTTAAAAAATCCAGCCTGCTCCACCACGGGCGAGGGCCAACCATCACAGCCCTCCAGACAGAATATACATGGCCAACCACCTGAGCCCTCAAGCCTCAAGGAAGGAAGATAAAAGCCTAAGGAAGGAAGATAAAAGCCTACAGGAGCTATAAGCTCCAACGTAAAACAAAAACAAACAAACAGTACGTTTTACACAACAGAAAACTAATGTTTTTACTGTAGAGGGTCTGGCAGGCGAGATCAACAAGCGCAATGAGGTAACACATGATTTGGAGGAGAGAGGAGGCCAGACCTGAAAAATGGAAGTGAAGGGGAAGGGGGGATAGATAATGGGGACTTTCAGACAGAGAGAGAGAGAGAGAGAGAGAGAGAGAGAGAGAGAGAGAGAGAGAGAGAGAGAGAGAGAGAGAGAGAGAGAGAGAGAGAGAGAGAGAGAGAGAGAGAGAGAGAGAGAAAGAGAGAGAGAGAGAGTATAAGTAAATAAGTAAGTAAAGTTTATTGCCAATACTAGTAAATATACCCATTCAGTATTTACATAACATAAGTGGTCGTTGGCACGGTCTGTCGAGCCAAGGCTCCCTGACAGACATGTTCAGATATAAATTATATGTGCTGAAAAGAATCAGTTGGCAGTTTGTTTATGTAGTAAAATATACAACTTAGTAACGTGAAGCAAAAAAAATAAAATGCATATACATATACATATATATACATACACACATACACATATACATATATACACATACATACATATACACACATACATATTATATGCACATATACACGCATACATAATATTATACATATACATACACACATATATACGATTATTCATACATCAATATATATGCAATGACATATATACATATGTATACATGAAAAAGAAAAAGAAAAACTTTAGTAACCAATGCTATCCAATATTGACTTAATATATATATTATATATATATATATATATATATATATATATATATATATATATATATAATATTATATATATATATATATATATATTATACACTATACTCCCATGTCTTCTTAATGACAACTCCCACTGACCCACTCCCGCAACTACGTGATAGGCAGCCAGACATGCTCTCAATTGCAGCACCGTGCGTGATAGGAAAAACAGATATCAGGAGACCTATTGGTTTATAACAAGGGTATCTGCTGACTACATACTACTAACTACCAAACTACATGTAAGAGAACAGTTGGAAAAGGATACCATGCCCCTAAAGAGGGTAGGAATATGGAAATTTCAAAGAGAAGAATGAGAGGAATGAAGCATGCAAACTAATACTACCACTAACACTAATCAATCCAGGGGATGTTAATAATATAACTTGCATGGCATATCAAAACCCATTTACTTTACAGTACGTGTCTAGTCTGTTCGAAAGGGATCATCTAATGACGATCCCTTTCGCCAACTCTCTTCCTCATCTCTTGCACAAGTCAGGTCATCATTGGATCCTCAGGGCCAGGTGACCATGTATAGTTGATTACTGATTTTCCTTGCATCCTCGTTACCTACAGGACAGCGTCAGGACATCGCCTTTGTTAGCACTTACGATAGGCACCAGAATGAAAAATTTCATTTTATTCATCCAAATATGTTTTCCTACATTCACAGGAGAATAACATGCATGCTGTGGAGTGACTAGTATCGACCCAAGACTAGTATCGACCGCTGCGACCTTGAACGGTTACACTGAGTAGCCGAGTGAACACGAGTAGTCAGCAAAAACCTTTGCTGGCCTACGTGACGCTGATTGGGAAATTTTCTACTGCTTGCTGGATGGTGGGAACTTCCGGCCTGTAATCAGCAACTGGCAACAGTCGGGCAAGGAACAAGCCGGTCTGCCTGGGCCGCTACCTGGGGAGTGCAGGGTAGATGCCATCGTGCTTATCACTCACCGAGTCTTATCATCGTCAAACTGCCCAGTGATAAGGGGAAGTATTATCAGGCTGGTGCGTAGTAGAAGCTCCCCTGGCTTGCACAAACTGCCACCATTCCTCGACTTCTTGATTCAGAATTTACATCAATTTATCTCAATTTTTTTTTCACTTACTAAGTTACTCATAAATGCCTCGCTAATGTTTTCGCTCTGTCATACCGTGGAAGTTTTCACGTTAAAACTACAATATTTCACATCAAAAAATGGAATGCCATATTAAACATACGTTTGTAGTTCTTCACAAGGGACTGTCAGCGACACCAGCCCACTATGGCTGCCGCCTCAGCAGAACCACACACGGTCCAGAGTCCAGACCCCACGGCTCGGCAGCATCATTGGTCTTTCCTTGAGATCACGCCGCGCGATGCTAGGTGGTGCAATACCGCTACCTCGACCAAGGAGGAGAAAAATGTTTCCTTGAACTGCGCTAGTGACTCCTGCCTGTTTCCTTAAAGTTGGGTGACTTGCTTGGCTGGTCGGATAACATGCATTTTTTTGGCCTCTATATCACAGGAAGCTCTTAAGCTCCTACTGCTGTGTGTATACTTTCCCTGAGGCTCCATGGCCCCCACGCCCGCGCTTTCCTCAATGAAGGTGAGGGACTGAGGCAGCGGATCAGCATTGTCCATAAAGGCTAGAATGGCAGACAATAACCAGCGAGGGGACCACGAGGCGCCCAACCCACATCGCAGGCTGTGACACACATTATAATGATCACCATTACAACATAAGAACTTGAGAACATAAAGAAGTTATAAGAGGGCGGTAGACCTACACGTGATAGTCCCTGTAATACACATACATTACTACCCACATCCACCGTTCATCCCTATCCATGTCTGTCTTGTCTTCATTTTAAAGTCCCTGTCGTCTCTGCACTAACGCAAAAGAGTTCAACATGAGTTCACAGAAATGTCAAACAGCCTGTGATGATGATGGTGGTGGCGGTGGTGATCGGCAATACTGGTATGCATCACATCCGCCGCTCACTTCGCGTAACTACACCATCAAAAAGGTGGGTCGGTGGACGGCAGGGAAGGGCGGGGCGGCAGGAGCGCCACCCGGCCCCTCGCGGGCTGGTCGGTCGGGAACATTCCAGCCCAGCGTTGCGGCCACGGCGATCGTGGGTTTAGTTTCGTCCATGGTCGCGTGACGCGCCGCAAAGTGGCACTGTGGTGGCTTGAAGCAGTGTTAGCGACGCCCTCTCCATGTTAAACTATTAACACACAGGAGATGAAAGAAGGTCGTGGCAACTTTCCTTCTGTAGTGTCACCGATCCTCGTGCTTCATAATCGCGATGGATCTTATTTAGCCTAAGGGTTTATTAAGTTGTTTTTTCTTAATTTCTAATCTTCTGGACTTCATTTATAAGTCACCTGTGGTCGTAACGATCTTTGCATCATGATTTCCACCGATTACCACTTATTCCCCTGATGGCTGCCATGTGTGCCAGCCAGCCAGCTTGGGTAACTACATAAACATTCAATATAGCTGGTAGAAACCTCGCAGAACATGCAGATTTAATATATTATGTTTAAATGTTTATTTAAAAAGTTAGTCAACTCAACCCAAGCCTAGACTTGGCTAGCGGCTGCGGCATCATGGCCGCGCCCCATCGGCCAGTGTGTCACCAGCTCCAGCCTTCCGCCACGTCACCGCCTCTCACCTCATCCTAACATTCTTATAGCTTGTACAACAACCTGTCAAACAATTTTGGGCCCTATCTGGTAGGGGATATAATTCACGTGACAAGACACGCCTGTTCTGCGTACATACATAGAGCAGCAACTTGCAGGTGTACTGGCCGAGGGCCCGAGAGGGGTGCGCCGGCAGCGGCGTTGCCAGAATACCAAAGATCCCTGCATCGACACCGCTTTAACTGCGGAGAAACTAACGATACCAAACAAGAATAAAGCATAAAAAACTCACGCAGATCACAGAATTCATCACTGGGATTCAAGTGTTCATGTGGATCTCTGTAGCCTGGCATAAAGAAAGTTAAAATGGGTAAATTGGTGACTGCGCCGCCTGGGTGTGCGCGCCAACATTCTGCCGCAGTGTCACACCCACTTCGTCGGAAACCTTGGCTTGGCTTTGACTTCAGCCTCCGTTATTTAAAGTAATAACTAAATCTTGCTTTGCAAATTTAGTCCCAACCGTGAAAACCATCACGAAGAGATGTTGAGCATGAATTTATTGTCAATCAACTTTAGTTTGCTTCATATGAAAACTCGTGCAGGCAACCCATTAGGAGAGTTGAGTCATTAAGCTCGTCTTTATCTATGAGTCACCGAGGGAATCGTGAATGTGTAAGGCAGCGTGATAACCTAGATTACTGTCCTCCACGACGACTGAAGTACGATCATTCCTCAAATGACAGCTGTCACTCTGATATAGAACGACTACACTATGTTGCCGGTAGGTCAAAAAACATTGCCGTCCATCTGCGGGCCAGACATGAGAACTAAAGTATTGATTGCCCAGTTGGCACAGGGGCCTCACATGCAGCGCCTTCGTGCATGCGCCTCGGGCAACACCGAGGAGGAAAGGGAAGGAAGGTGGCACATCGAAGCCAGCACAGTTACGGACGGAGGAAGCATAGGCTGTTATGTTGGTCTGGCATTTCAGCTGCGTCATACCAATACTTACGTCAAACAATCCTTATGACATCATGCATCAAGGGCCAAACAGGCGAGCCACATTCCTTAGCAGGGTCTATTCTACTGGCACACCGTATGCGCAGGGTGGTTAAAAGTGACCGTGAGAACTACTACTGGAGGAATCGATAACTACACGCTCTTCCTGCCTCTCTTACATAATTGAGGTATTAACTGCATTGCAGATAAAGATATACATTACTGCCAACATGAGTCACGTACGCACAAGGGGTGGAGTCTGGAGACAAGGGAAAACAATGAGATAGGGGCTCCAAGAGATGTGGCAATCGTTTTATGTGGCAAATTGTTAATATGCTGACCCATCTACCTCATCGTTCGGTACTGAGAATTATAAATGATTCTCCTCCTCCAGGTGTTGCAGGAGGCAGCCAGACAAGTGTGTGTGTGTGTGTGCGTGTGCGTGTAAGCAGTCGCCGGCGAAAGTCTGGGATGGATGAGTTAAGTTTCGTTGAGTTAGTTGAACGTGTAATTTCCGGAGCAAGGAAGTGCGTCTGAAGCATGACTGAGGGATCTTCTTCTCTCTCTCTCTCTCTCTCTCTCTCTCTCTTTCAGAACAACAGTTTGGTAGAGAGGAAGTTATTACGTTCCATCGTATAAGCAGGATGAAAGACGGCAGTGGTGCTGATGATAGCAAGTGGGAGGGGGATGAAGGCGTAGAATACCAAGGATCCGAGGGTGTGGAGTGGGCGGTGATGAGTGTGTTAAGTACCAAGGTGGGGGGGGATACGGTAATGGTGCTAAGTGGGCGTTAGAGGGAATGGAGTGGGGGTTGGAAGTTGTGGAGGGGGTGCAGAGTGGGCGTTGGAGGGGGTGTGGATTGGGCGTTGGAGGGTGTGTGGAGTGGGCGTTGGAGGGAGTGTGGAGTGGGCGTTGGAGGGGATGTGGAGTGGGCGTTGGAGGGGATGTAGAGTGGGCGTTGGAGAGTGTGGAGTGGGCGTTGGAGGGAGTGTGGAGTGGGCGTTGGAGGGTGTGTGGAGTGGGCGTTGGAGGGAGTGTGGAGTGGGCGTTGGAGGGGGTGTAGAGTGGGCGTTGGAGGGTGTGTGGAGTGGGCGTTGGAGAGTGTGTGGAGTGGGCGTTGGAGGGAGTGTGGAGTGGGCGTTGGAGGGGATGTGGAGTGGGCGTTGGAGGGTGTAGAGTGGGCGTTGGAGGGAGTGTGGAGTGGGCGTTGGAGGGTGTGTGGAGTGGGCGTTGGAGGGTGTGTGGAGTGGGCGTTGGAGGGTGTGTGGAGGGGGCATTGGAGGGTGTGTGGAGTGGGCGTTGGAGGGTGTGTGGAGTGGGCGTTGGAGGGTGTGTGGAGTGGGCGTTGGAGGGTGTGTGGAGTGGGCGTTGGAGGATGTGTGGATGGGTCATTGGAGGGGGTGTGGAGTGGGCGTTGGAGGGTGTTGACGGAGGGGGAAGGGGGAGAAGTTGAAGCCAAACCAGCATTGATAGTCTACCTTCGTCTACAAATGGCCGCTCGACAACCTTGGTAGTACACACATACACACGCATACAAACATACACAACACCGGTCCACGTCATTCAGATATGCTTCTAAGATATCACAAGGCTTTCAGATTTATAAAGGTAGGCTTATAAGGTGTGGGAGTGTAACTACTACTAAACTACGGTACAACTTTTACTACTAGTAGATAACAGTAAAGTCGCCAGGACAACTTTTTTTTCTGTTTACAGACGTGTGGTGGCGTTCATACTTACATTTCTACATCCATGATTTCAGGAAAAGTTAGAAGGGGCTATCTGGAGAGTCTGTGTCATTTTGTGTCTTCATATGTGTCATATTATGGCTATAAATGAACAAATGACAAAAATATCTACAAAGTGGCTACCAACAATAAAGTAGCCATCTAGTGTTTATTTACTGAGTGTCCTACCGCTGTCGTCGTCGCCAGAAAAAAAAACGAGTAGTGAAATTTGAAACAGTAAATACTTGCAGATACAAAGCATAAAACAACACTGAAACAGGGTAGATTATACAGTCATGATACACTACTGTGTATTATCTTCAGTGGCACATAAAAATCAGTAGTAATGCTATAATTCGTAATATATGGCGCCTGGCGACATGATTGCAGGTGGCGACTTTACTGTTATCTACAGTAATAATGATGATAACATTACTCATTAGAGAGAGAGTCATTAGAGAGCTTTAAAGGGAGGCTAGATAAATTCATGGATAGGGATGAAAAGTGGATGTAGGTAGTATTAGGTAACAGAAACTACCACGTGTAGGCCTCACGGCCTATTGTAGCTTCCTTATGTTCTTATGTACTACAACAATTACAGAACGGTAATAATAATGATGAAAATAAAGGCAAAAAAATGTGTAAGATGAGACGGCGTCTAAAAACAAAATTTAAACCACAAATAAATAACAAAAAGAACAACAGCAACATTAATACCCAGGTGACGTGATAAGAGCAACGCAAGTTCCCACGTGGACATGACAGTGAAGAGAATACTGACCAAGCCCATTTTCCGCCCGTCCTCGCCCATGCTAAGTGGATGACGGGAGGCAAAGACGGTGACCACTGACCACACACATCCTGTTTGCTCACACCGCCACGCTTACGACGAGGCACTCGACTGCTTACGTCACATCTGCACACCAAGTCTGTCGGTGCCACGATGAGCCCCACGCCGCAGACTGTGGGCGTGTGCTGCGTGACAGGCCAATGAGTGAATGAATGAGTGAGTCACACACGCCAATGCAAGTCTGCAACCCTCGCTTGTACGTACCTAATGACGTAGGGTAATAATAATAGTGCTAATGAAATTAATAAGAGTTAATTAGCAAAAAAAGTAGAAGTAGTAGTGGTAGGATTAGGAGTGGGTAGCAATTGTAGCCAGAGGAGGAAAAGGACAAAGGTAAAGAGGCTTTGATATTAACACTACGGTAGTATAGGCTACCAATACCATATAAGGAATCCCAGTGAGAATAGATGGCTACAACCAGGTTTAGTTAATTTCTTCCTCGTGTGAATCATCTGCAATCCATCGGAGAAAGGCTCACCGAGGAAACCGTGTCATGGTGCTGCAGACTCCCCCGCGGCTGCTGGGCGTGGCGTGCCTTTTTGCCACCGTGGGCGGACAATATGTGCAGACAGCGAGGATGTGAGTCCATGTGGGCTGAGGTTGTGGGCGAGCACTATTCAGTGAGAGGTGTAGCTATGGGCCACGAGATGTGGGCGAGTAGTGTGGGTTGCGAGGGCCTCCATCCACTCTCCACTTTCTCGAGTCGACGTAGCTAAGAAAAAAAAATCTAGTCGGCACTATCAGGGTTGGGGAAGGAGTGGCTTAGCGGCGGCATCATGGCGTGGCTCTGCAATGAGGTCGAAGTGCGGGCGAAGTAAGTGGAAATAGGGCGGGGAGTTTTGAGCACCTGAGGGGGGAAAGTTCCGGATGCCAGCCAGTGGGAACTTGATGGGGTGGGTGACTCATGCGATGACGCAGTGAGCGAGCCCTCCATTCTCCCGCCCGCTGGCTGACTCACTCATTTCGCCACCACCCAACCTGCTCAGTCACTGTTGAGTCCCACATGTCTCCTTTCACCTCCTACAGTATGACTGCATTAAGTATGTTAAAAAAAAACTAACAAGCATTAACACAACAGTAAGCAATGGGTTATAATTATCCTTTCATTATGTGTGGGGAGTGTTGGCAATGTGACATGTGAATAGTGACAATGTTTGCTGCTGTGGCAAATAAGGGTATGGAAGTTGGCAGAAATGACCAGGCGCCAGTGAAAGCCGTGGCGGCGTCGAGGGGTAAGAGACGCCCTGGGGCTCACGTGTGAATAGTCAATGGCTCTCTGCTCTTCTTCCTTTAGTTTCATGTGGTAAAGAAGGCCTTGTGGTGGTAGCCTGTGGTTGTCGGCCTGGTGGTGGGTAGATGAGATTGTTGGGTTATTTGTCCACTAGTGTGTTGTTGTATCTATTGTATTACTGAATCAGTATTTTGAGTTCTCAAGACGTATTTGTCCACACTAGATATTTAAGTAGAGAACATAACTTTTGTGGCGTTGGTAGAAAGTAGTCACACAGGCAGCCACGTTTGACTTGGCAGGGTTGTTACTGTGTTTTCCTGTGTGTACTTGCCGGGATAACGGCATGGTTGCTAGCAATGTTTTATATTTATCTCATGTATGTAAATAATTAATGAATATCACAACTTGTCAGCCTGGCTAGCAGCATACTGATGCCCTTTATCACCTGACTGAGATAATTTTTCTAGTATACCAATTAATTCACTTACCAGACAATAATTATCATAATTGAAAAACTAAATTTGATTTAAAGTCAATGGCCAAGAAAGAGTCGGCAATAACACTTAACCTTTGCTTTCACTGATATCCTGACCTTTTACTGAATGTCAATAAGCTTTAGTTAACTGTTACTTTCAGCTTCTTATGTCGGCAGCTGGTAACAGATGATGTAGACTACTTCTGATTACACGTCGCCGATAGCTTTATACACACACAAAGGTGATATCGCTATCGACGGTCACCGGATCAAGACTCAAATAAAATTACTCTCAAAAGAACGGTAGTTTTTTTCCCAGTCAATTTTTTAATAGACTATCTCTACCCTAAATATTTTAGTAATCTTGAATTAGTTACTTTTATTAAAAACTCAACTCAAACTGGCAGCAGTAAAACAAATACAAAGATGGCCGTAGTAGGAAATGAGTGCACGGCCCGTTGGCAGCCCTGACTGAGGAATTCCCATGTGACGCACGGTGGCCAGGCTGCTTCCTGCCGTAGCCGCACGCCCTCCTGCTGCGTGCATTGATCTGTGCGTGTCGACCACTGAAACTTCACACACTTCGAACACTGAAAAGTACCTAGAGTCTACTGCATACATAGTGGTGTACTTGCCCCCGCCTCGCTGTCCACAACCTACCCTTTCTTCCGTTACACTTATACCCCTATCACCGTACTACCGAAGGATACACTTATACCCCCATCACCGTACTACCGAAGGATACACTTATACCCCATCACCGTACTGCCGAAGGATACTTATACCCCCATCACCGTACTACCGAAGGATACACTTATACCCCCATCACCGTACTGCCGAAGGATACTTATACCCCCATCACCGTACTGCCGAAGGATACACTTATACCCCCATCACCGTACTGCCGAAGGATACACTTATACCCCCATCACCGTACTGCCGAAGGATACACTTATACCCCCATCACCGTACTGCCGAAGGATACACTTATACCATCACTGTACTGCCGAAGGATACACTTATACCCCCATCACCGTACTGCCGAAGGATACACTTATACCATCACTGTACTGCCGAAGGATACACAAGGAAAACTGAGAAATATATATGAAACGTTTATTACGATTTAGGAAAGCAATTTTGACAATGGGGGCGAGAATTTTTCAACGGTTAATTTTGAACTAAACTACCACCAAAACATTTTATATTTTAATACATCATTATTTGGCAGCCTAATCCAAGCGCTGTTAACGCTCGACTCAGATTTAACGTTTATCACCAATGTTCCGAGGGAGGTAGGATCGATACCTTCAATGCGCGAGACACGTGATTGGGGAAGTCACGCATCAACACAATGCATTCTTATGGCAAACCAAAGCTCGCCCAGGTTGTTGGAACACCTTGTGTCCTGCTTAATGACAAACCAATAAGAAGATAAGTACAAACCCAGAGAAAACAAAGCTCCTCAGTTGATTTCCATTTAAACAAGCAGATGAGAACGGTTTGCGTCAGGAGAGATGGGACGTTGGTGGTGGTGGTGGTGTTGGCTCGTCTGCTGCAGCTGATTGCACTGATGTGTAGGGCTTCAGGGTGGTTTACTTAATGCCGATTAAAATTCCGCCCGAATGGTAAGATGGTAAATTAAATTGCTTCCCATTTCCGCTTGGTAACTCACCTGAACGCCGATCATTTCTCAAGAGCGACGTGAGAATTTACTTCAAATAAATCAAATACTTCCATCGTTATTCCATGCTTACATCCAACAAAGTCATTTATCTACCGCAATTATTGATCTTGTAGACACCAACTGGCCACGACATAACAGAAAATCAGCTCAAATTTTGAAAGGGGTCACATCTAATAAACCAATATGTAATACAGTATTAATCTTAAATATACAGTGAATGCGTGGGCTGTAACTTCCAACAATCTCACTTGAATGCCAATGGAATTATTTATGATCAAAATGCTCGAAGTTTAATTTGTCCGCTACAACCACACGAGTCACCAGTTAATACAGTAACAATCTCTTCATACTTGTTGGTTTCATTCTCTGACTGTCGATACGCAACGATACATACAAAGAGGTGGGATCGAGGAGCCCCACCCCATGGGAAGTACAAAATGCTAAGTGGTTCATTTAGCAATGGTAAGTAATGCAGTCTGGCCAGCCGCCCCCTCTCCCCGAGGGGAAACGACCAGCCGACCCAAGCGTTGTCTCACACTATCAAAACAGTCTCTCTACGCTGGTCCAGAGAGCTCACTAGTCCCACTGTTTGTCACTTGTCTCTGGGATGGTGGAGGGGAGACCAGACACACTCGCCGGGTAGCCTGTGCAGATTATTAACCTACCAGCCGGGACTGCTCCTCAATGGTTGGGACTCACAAATGCACTGGGAAAGTAAAATAAACGTAAAGACTTATCGAGCCATTCAGTCGAGTTGGTCTTTTTGTAGGCTTTTTGTTTTTAATGAGGCAGCAGATAGGCCGAAGAGTGACCGTGGTGGAGTGGCAGCCTTGAGTACCGGGATGGTGGGCGTAGTAGCGTCACTGAGGAGCTCCCAGCCGCAGCCTCGACTACTAGTTAGCCACGCTGGCGGTGTGATGAGTGACTTGTGAGGAATGGTCGACCCTTAGGCATCATGACGTACATTCGGAGTGAAGAGGGTCGAGTGACGCGTGCTAAAAGGGGTTGCGTTCA
>JACEEZ010025474.1:425000-482500 GCA_016584305.1 Chionoecetes opilio
AATTACAAAATATACCAATCATGCATGCACACAACCTACCACTTCTACCCAGACTACCACGCATACTCTCTGCAGACATACATAATATAGTCTAGTTCACGAAGACTGGCCTAAGGCAGGAAAAAAACGAGAGCACGCTTATTCTGCTAGGCGCTAAAAAGCAAATAGAGATATCCAAGGGCTGGCCCACAGTTTGCAGGATGTCTCAACACTCCTCTCTCTCTCTCTCTCTCTCTCTCATATATATATATATATATAGAGAGAGAGAGAGAGAGAGAGAGAGAAATATAGATATTATATCTAGATATATATATAGATATTATATCTAGAATAATATATATAGATATTATATCTAGATATATATATAGATATTATATCTAGATATATATATAGATATTATATCTAGATATATATATAGAGAGCAGGAGAAAAAAAGGAGAGAGAATGGCATCCCTACAGCTATCTCTGCCCCAGCAACAATCATGCTTACCCCCCCACCCCCAGCCCGCCCGGCAACAACAGACTATCAACACTCACCAAAACGTCCTGGCATATTTCCCTAAGTTCTGTTTCGACCTGTGGAAAGAAGAAAAATAGGACATTATAAGTCACTTGAGGGCACGTGCAACACTATCACCACCACCACATATTAGGTCAACATTGCAGCAAGCCCCACAAGTGGCAACACAGCAACACACCCTCCGTCGCTCACCTTCTCTCTGTATTCTTTTGCCATTTGTTGTTTTCGTTCTGAACCTTCCGTCTTCTGTTCTATGGAGGAAATGACGCGCCACGAACTTCTCCGGGCCCCGACAACATTCTTGTATGCTACTGACAACAGATTTCGCTCTTCATTGGAGAGCTCCACCCCTGCGGAGGAAGGCAAAGAAAAGGGGCGACACATTAGCCTCGACGGGGATGAACTGGTGAAGGGCGGCGATGGGAAGTGATTAACATGATGGGCATGGATGAAAGGTAAAATGCAGTAACGCAACTTAAGAGAAAGAACAAAAACTACAAGTGAAAAAACAAACTGTACAGGTGGAGAGAGGCCCATTGAAAAAGTGTGGGGGGGGGGGGGGGGGGGGGGGAGAGATGACATCAGCAGTACACACTTGCCACCTATCGGCCTGGGGAAAGTTCCTGAAGTTAATGCGTGGTAATTGTGCAGTTTACTACGCCGCCTAGTACACAGTTCTGGCTGACACCCTAACCCTGGAGTGACTGCATGGCATCACAAGACAGCCCCAAGCACCACGGCGGGTGTGGACCAACGGGAAAGAACTCTTACTCTCCTTAGTCTATCGCCTTTCTTCCTCTCTCTAACTCAAAACAGTGTATTAAGTACGTAGTACACGACACTTTTATATTAACAGGCCAATTTTTGGACAGTATGTGCCTGCAACGTGGCGTGTTATACCAGCAACACAACGCATGCCTGGGTATCGAGGCCAATACTTCACGATGGGATGGAGGCGTGGGCACTCTCCCCTCCCCCCTTAGCTTGCCACATGTCGGCCAGCCAGTGCCATGGATGACTAATTTAACAATATAATGAAATATCAATACTATTATGAAACCTTAATAAAAGACGTTCGAGTAAAGATACTACCAGTACAGAGCACATAATCAGTGCACACTTTTCCCCAACAACTCTAGTATTACTAAAGAGCACAGCTACAGACTAGGTTTTCAAGAACCCTATCACATGGCCTCAGCCATAACCAATAGGAGTTCTCATCACAAAATAGTTTAGGAACTGGAAGATCTGTACACAGTTTACTACAGGCATAATACAAGAGCAGCGAGGCTCGACCTTCACCGACAACTTAACCGCTCTCAATGCAAAAGATTCGTCCTGTCCCTAGTTAATAAAGGCATCAACACATGCTAACTCATACTCGGCGCCATAAAGGCCTCCACACCCGTTGCATTGCAGTAGTCCTCCAATCCTTACGGCCTGCAGACATCCATTACAACAAGAGGATAAACGCAAACATGGGCTGCGTCTAGCTCGTGAAGCCAAAGACTAGCAAGTTACTGACCAGGTTATATAAGTCAGCGTTCCTGGCAGACTACACTGACTGTTGCCTGGCTGTGGCAATGGACTGGCTGCAATTATATACCGCTCACTAAGTTAGTAAGTTCAGTGTGAGTGTGGAGACTCTTGTAATGTCAGGGGGCATGAAATATTGCCATCAAGCCAACGTTCATGTTTACCTGGTGCAGTAGCAAAGGTGGTAGGTTAAGGCAATGAGAGAATGTTACAGGAGTGACTCGTGATAAGATGTTGGGTAAGGCTTCCCATATGTCAAGGTTGAATGAACAAGGGGTTAAACATGTGTTCAAGCCTGAGGCGCGTCACATGTCCGTGTCACCCCTGTTTGCCCCTCCAGTACTTGCCTGTTTCTGTAACCTGCTTCATCGCAGCGGCCATGTCGTCGTACCTCTCCGCCTGCTCAGCGAGCTTGGCCCTCTGTACTTGTTCCTCCTTGTCTCCCATTGTGTCTGTAAAGAAAAAGATAACCAGTTATAAACAAATACTTAGGATTTCCTTATGACAACTAAGGGTCACGCTGAATGATAGAACAATCACTCATAAATAAATCTAAAAGTTTACTCTATAGACATCCATCCAGACCCGGGTGAAAAGAACTATTTGCAAATGCAAGTTAGTATTGCCACAGCTCGGGCCACAATGGTCTGCCCGGTGACCCTGTCCTCGAATGCTGGGGGGAGGCGGGCACGCTGATTGGCCTCCCTCCATCTACTGACACGGACGGAGGCGGCTGACTATTACATTTCGCTCTGAGGATATTGTGCCATGAATGGAATGAATGCAGGCTATGTATCCAGGCATTGTCCTGCCACTGCGGCACGAAAGGACACTTACTACTCTTGGATGACCACAACAGCTGCCGTCCTCCCTTCTGGGCCTCACGTGGGATGGCCGAGCGCAGTGCTGAATGCAAGGCCACACTGCCCTCATACCACCACTTTCCATACACAATGATGTAGTCACTCTTACATCTTTTGACAAGTAAACATCAGAACCCTCCTCCCTGCTGGTAATCCCGTCTACCTACAAACATGGGCACAATTCCGGCCCCATGCCCGCAGTAACCCAGTGAGTGGCCGGCTGTGCTCCCTCCCACGTTGTCTGGAAGTCACTAGTCACTATCGAGCTCCTCACAACCACACCCAATACCGATAACATCTACCGCAGTCACTCCACCACCACTTCCCACCATTACCTTGGAGACATTCCATTAGCCTGACACTGCCAACACATTTCATTCCCTTCAAAAGAATTCTCCACACAGACCGCTTCCTTCCTTCACCTCGTGGGGCGGCCCACGTACTCACAGGCGTCCTTCCTGCCCACGTTAAAACCTTGACGCTAAGTTCCGCACAGCTCCACCCCAAATCATGCCCTACATTCCTCGCCTCGCCACCTGCTCGTCTGCAGGGTTAGGGTTACGGCCATTGTTAAGCTCCGGCCCGCTGCACCCTCGGGCTCGGGCTCACGCTCACTCACTGCCACATTCCTGAGAACCAACACCCTCCCGCTACCAACACTACTGCTTCCCTCCCTTCCCTCCACCACCATCACATGCACACATACCACATGATTCAACATGTAAACTCACCTCACCACAGTCTTCCCCCCCTCCACACTAGGTAAACTCATATTTCGTGAGTCAACAGGGACTCCCATGTAATGAATAAGTTTAAAAAATACAGCTATTCCTAATCAATGCATTTATACAAGCCTACAAGGTACGATAAACTATGAAATATTAAAAAACTAAACAGACAGCGTTAACAACAGCTGACAACTTCCCCCGCCACAGCTATATACGGCATATCTCCTGACAGCAAAGAGAGAGAGAGAGAGAGAGAGAGAGAGAGAGAGAGAGAGAGAGAGAGAGAGAGAGAGAGAGAGAGAGAGAGAGAGAGAGAGAGAGAGAGAGAGAGAGAGAGAGAGAGAGAGAGAGAGAGAGAGAGAGAGAGAGAGAAAGAGAAAGAGAAAGAGAAAGAGAAAGAAAGAGAGAGAAAGAGAAAGAGAGAAAGAGAAAGGAGAGAAGAGAGAATTATGAGGTTAATAAATTTGTCAAGCTGGTGGTGGTAAACATTCTTAACTTGCAGGCATGACTCACGTGGGCGGTGTGAGGCCGTCCGTCCTACGCGTGTACTTGTCGGTCGGTCACATTCAACAGGGGCAAGTTTACAGCTTTCTAACGCCAAGAGTAGCTCATTGGAGGGAACAGCCTATATAGCATCTACATATAATAATGCATGTTGAGTATCATGATGAAAACTGGTATACGAGTGTAGCAGACAAGAGGGCGATATTGACTTTTCTGGTCAGTTTTGAGACAGGTAAAAGTACAGTATATGTAAGATACTTCGGAAAGCAATAGTTACAGAAGGAGAAACATTGACGATACACTAGAGCATATCAGAAAACTAAGTACGTATCCATTACTATCTGTTACGATCTGTATTTTGTAACCGTGTGATTTGCAGAACTTGCTAGTAATGATACACACTCCACTACGCCATGAAAGCCAATGGTTCACGTCAGAGAAATCAGAATGTGAAGGAGAGAAGACGGGGCCGTGCATGACTATTAGAAGTTGCAGGTGATGAGTTTGTGATGGGATGACGCGGGTGTAGTGGCAGTGCACGGCAACGCTATCAAGGCGTTAACTAGCGGTGTGTGCTTCCAGTGACAGATGAGGGAACATTATAAAACCAGGTTTAATGATGGGGGGAGGATAACAAGAAGGGTGAGGACTTAGTAGCTGAATAAGAAATAAAACTGGGAGATGAGAGGTGAGGTGAGGAGCACACGATAAGCCTAGGACGCGTACAAGACTGGCTAAGTAGCTACATACTGGCACGTTGGACTAACCACTATATGGACAACAACGTTAACTCGTGGCACATAAACATAGGATATTTATTATAAGGAAAACTTTCCCCACGCCAAAGGTTATGTGGCACGCACGTACTGGCACGATTATCAAAACTATATAAATATAAATAAATAAATAAATAAAATAAATAAAAATAAATAAATATAGTGGATAGAAGAATGGTGTAATAAATGGGATGGAGGGCAGAGGACATCTAACTCACATGTTAGCTAACCGCACCTTGTCCAGACTGACGCCAAGGTATTCACACAATGGGAGGAATGCTGCGGACTAATGATCAGTTACTTTCTCCACCTGTCGTATGCAATATGGTGTCTGGGGGAAGCGTAAAGGTTACTTATTCATTACCTTTAAGACTGTCTAGACCTTACTAAAATCTCCTTGAGAGAAAGTGACCTACATACATCGCTAAAAGCAAGACTATAAGCCAATACATACACCTTCCTTACTAAACGCCTATATAACGTGCACTTCCATTACATCACTAGGAAGCCTGAGCACCGGACTGGTCGTGGTGGTACCCGCACCACTACATACACATCTAGAAACCCCAACGATCTGAAGTATACCACGACAGGGACGGATGTTGGAAGGGGATCACTGCTGCTGCTGCCTCTACTGCTGCTACTGTACTACCTATACTGCTGCTCCTGTACTACCTACTATACTACCTATACTGCTGCTACTGGCGCCTCTACTACCTATACTGCTGCTACTGACGCCTCTACTACCTATACTGCTGCTACTGGCGCCTCTGCTACCTATACTGCTGCTACTGGTGCCTCTGCTACCTATACTGCTGCTACTGGCGCCTCTACTACCTATACTGCTGCTACTGACGCCTCTACTACCTATACTGCTGCTATTGGCGCCTCTACTACTACTGCTGCTGCTCGAGGCCACATTTCAGCTTATGGGAATAAAGACGCATGAACCTAGAGGGACAGCTGGCCACGCGGTTAATGCCGATAGCCTCGACTAGAGAGAGCTGTGTGTGTGTGTGTGTGTGTGTGTGTGATTAATTTACTCATGGTCTTGTCCACGCGAGCTGGCTCGTGATCGCCAGTTTCAGAGAGAGAGAGACGGGGGGGGGGGGGGAGAGAGAGAGAGAGAGAGAGAGAGAGAGAGAGAGAGAGGACGGGGGGGGGAGAGAGAGAGAGAGGAGAGAGAGAGAGAGAGAGAGAGAGAGAGAGAGAGAGAGAGAGAGAGAGAGAGAGGAGAGAGAGAGCAGGAACAGGCTGCCGGAAGTAAGAGGTAGGAAGCGATGCCTCATAGCAATATAGTGTTGTGCCTCAAACAGGAAGGAAATGGGAAGTAATGAAAAACAAACCCATTAAGAGTCCAACACGTCATGAACAGTATACGATAACCATCATATTTATGGGAATGAATTCTGAGCCAACAGAGGGAGTCTCAGGTGAAGTAAAGAAAAACCTTAGTGCATCTCAAAGTTACTGTAGGGGCGTCTCCTTTAGCTAACACTACATCCACGGGGCATCCACATCCGAGCCTGAACAGTTAGGTTAGGTTATGCAAACAATGTCCAGGTTAGGTCAGGTTACGTTACTAATATCTATGTATTGTATCAAACTGTAGTTTTAGTGTTTTGGGAAAAGTGAAAAAAGTGGTGTCCAATAATGAAATACCCTATACCTATATTCTTCCCTTTCAGCTATTATAAGTTGAACTGTCGCCGAACATATCCACGCAGGTAAGTGTTCCACTGTAGGCGATTTCTTCGTTGGTGTTTCAGCGAGACATCCTATCGGCAACAGTTCCAGAAACACTGTTTATCGCACGCATCAACATTTCCACCTCCGTCAAGACAACGGGCAACTATGTCAATCACGCGAACACATGCACGCACACACCTCATCCCCACACGTGCACAGCAGTCACCATCACCAACCCCCACACGTGCACAGCAGTCACCATCACCCACCCCCCACACGTGCACAGCAGTCACCATCACCCCCCCCCACACGTGCACAGCAGTCACCATCACCCACCCCCACACGTGCACAGCAGTCACCATCACCCCCACACGTGCACGGCAGTCACCATCACCCCCACACGTGCACAGCAGTCACCCACCCCCCACACGTGCACGGCAGTCACCATCACCCCCACACGTGCACAGCAGTCACCATCACCCCCACACGTGCACAGCAGTCACCATCACCCCCACACGTGCACGGCAGTCACCATCACCCCCACACGTGCACAGCTTACATGGGTCGGTGGTTTAGAGTGTCTGGCAGGGCATTGAGGTCGCGGGGTAGCTCCCCGCTTGCTCAGGGGGATTAATCACTAAAATGCGGGCGATTACCTCGTGAAGCCAGAAGGTCAACCCTACACTAGTAGGTAGTTCAGGAACTACTATGTGTAGGCCGTCACAGCCTCTTGCAGCTACCTTATGTTGTTCTTATTACTGTTCCCTTTGAGCAAGGGGATGGATCATGGACGCAGTGCGAGGTCCCATCATCACCCACAGATCGATCTCTTTTGAGCTCTTCGGGAGGATAGAAGCTGGCGATCGCAAGTCCAGCTCGCGTGGTCCATACCGTGAGTGAATGACACACACACACACACACCCTCAACACGTGCACACACCTATCACCTTCCCCTGTACGTCACACACGCCCTTCAGCTCCACATATGGTAAGATCCGCCAACACAATCACAATTTCTAATTTTTACAGGGAATGTTACCTTCCCTCACCACACTTAACCCCCACACCTGTGCAGGTTTATGGTACTCTCGTCGCCGTCGGCGAGTGTTCCAACTTTTCACGTCGTCGAGTGTTCTTATTTTCTACTAGTTCCAGTTCTTGATTTTACACTACCAAAATACATACATAGCCTATATGTATATATCTAATCTAGTTTTTCCTGTTTCAGCACACCTAACCTAACCACATCCTAGCGGTAACCTAGCGGTAACCTAACCTAACCGTTACTGGCAGAAATGGCTTATTTTATAAACTTGGGGGTGGGGGGCCTATAAGGAAATATATAAATTTCCGCCCACAAAAAGCTAAATCTATTCTAAAGACATAACTAAATAAAATATAACAGTCTTCGAAAAATGAGTGTCCAATAAAGAAATGCAATTTATTCTTCCTTTTCATCTATTACAAATGAAACTTCGAAAATATCCGTCTGCGAGAGTTCTCAGTTGGTGTTTCAACGAAAATTTCGGTAGAAGGGAACCAAGCAGCCCCTGCGCCTGGCAGCCCCGCGCGGTCCGGTAAATTTTGGGTATTTATTGTTTATTGGCGTTTCTTTAGCGGACAATCTTACCATACCCAGTCTATTTCAATCAATCAATCAATCATTGGTATTCATTCACTTTTTAAGGTTAGGATGGGTTCTTTTTACCTATTTTTCATTTATTCACTTTCCTATCCACATTTTCCCTGATCTTCATAGCCCTTCCGACCATCGGGGGGTCAAGATTGGCATGGTCATATAACTCATGGATTTACACAATAAATGAGGCATAAAAAAAAAAAAAAAAAAAAAAAAAAAGGAAGACAATTAAGGAAATATTTACCAAATTTTGGTTACTCAGCATACCGCTAGTTGTTTGGAGAATTTTTTGTATTTTCATGAAATTTTCAATATTAGTTATTTTTACAGCAATATAACTTACTTTGAGGGTACTGAGATAAAAACAAAATTAAGAGTATCATTTCTAAGCCAGCCTCCCTGGACTCCCACCCCAGGCTTGTTTATAGCAGATCCACACTTGTGAAAAAGACCCGAAAAACAATCACGGGTAAAATTGCAGTTTAAAACAATACTCCCTATCGACCAATACTCTCCTGACATAACCCCACCCCCCCTCCCCCCCGCTAGTTCACTAACCTAACCATCTGGCCATTGATTACGTAACCTAACCTCGCTAGAGTGGAGTTTCGCACCCCAGAACCCCTTATGTGTTATAAATTTCAGACAGCTGTTGTGGAGGTTAGAAATATATACTGCAAATGGTCAGATCTGTTGATGTCGAGGACGATTTTAAGTACGTGCCTCGTAATGCATTAAACTGCAGTAGAGCAAAATCACGAAAAAAAAACTACAAAAAAAAGTTTAGACTAAGATAACGAAGGGGATGCCGAGAAACCAAATACCCACACAGAATACCGTCCCGGCAGGGTAGCGGTACCTGAAACTGTCGCCGATAGGAATTCTCGCTGACGACAGCGTGTCCCAATTTTTCACGTTAGCGGGAGTTCCAATTTACGCCGACAGTACCAGTTCTTTATTTTGATATTACAGTACCCAATAAATTCCATTAATAAGCTTTTACCAGTGTTTCTGCATTCAGAGATTAAATACCAGCAACGAACTTTTCAATGGCACAATATGCATGTAAAGTTGGCAACACCCTCCTGACCCCGCCTCCTTGGAGACTTGCAAGCGGAAGAAACCTTCACCTCCCTCTCCTTTCCTCATTCCATCCTTTCCTCTAATTCATCCCCTGATCAAGACAGACAAGAGCCACCAACACGAGCATGGGGCGGTGATGAATGATGAGGTGTCCAACAATGAAGTACCCTTTAATAGATAAATTTCCAGAACACCATATTCACTTTGGTGGACTAAACAATTTTTTCCTGGTGAGATTTGATGTTTTGATTTTTTGAATTAATCTGCTAACAGTTTGTCGCAAACCCTTAAGTTGTTCTTTTCGGTAATAACGGTAGTAACGCAGTTGGTGGAGCAGGGCGGGGCGTACCACTACCCGCTGTGGACCCACACCACGTGCTGTTCCACCCCGCTGTAAGACCAGTTTCATTTTTTTATTATTTTTTTTAACTAACCACTGGTTTAAAAAAAACTAACTTATACCTAACCTAACCAAACCTGCCAGCGGCTGAAGCGTTGTTAAAGTATATTAAACTAATATCTCAGGAAAGTGATTTAAAGACGAAAAAGCAATACACCAGTGTCTTGTATATGCAGAAGGCACCTCATATAACACTAAGATGTCCTTCGTAGCGAGTATGGTGTTTTTCTGGAATGATGACCTTTAATCTTACTTTTCATTTATTCCCAGTGGAACGGTCGTGGAAAATTCCACGTCAGCGACAGTTCTCGGTTGCTGTTTCTGCGAGAATTCCTATCGGCGACAGTTCATAAACCCCGGCAGCCCCTCGGCCCCGCACAGCCCTACACAATCTTGGCAGCCCCGCCACCCAACTCAGCCCAAAACGGTAGTTCGTGCCCAGAAATCAGAGCCAGCTTTCCATAATTACCACACTGCTGGCACACCTTGAGCAGCGCCACACCTGCATCCCACACCCCCAGACTTCTGACAGCCCTACAGGTGTCCAACAAAGCCCCTATGGTAAAATTCCTTTAGTAAAAGAGTCCTTTCCCGCCCTTATAAGTGGGGATTTTTTCTCCAGACCTTCAGATACCACACTTAAATATAAAATGAGATAGCCCCTTCAACCCCCCCCACATGGAACCCCAAAATAATATTACTAACCTACCCTAACCTTACCAATAACCTAAGGGCGGTAAAGCACTAGAATTTTACCAGGTTAGGTTAGTAATTTTTTTGATATTTTTTAATCTCAACCCCCACTTTAGTATTACGTTTTAGAGTATCTGAAGGTTTGGACAAAATAAAACTACTAATAAGGTAGGGAAAGGACTAGCATTTTACCGCCCCTACATTTGTCTGGCAGCCCACAGCCCCACATCTGTGCCTGGCAGCCCACACAGCCCCACACCTGTGCCTGGCAGCCCACACAGCCCCACACCTGTGCCTGGCAGCCCACACAGCCCCACACCTGTGCCTGGCAGCCCACACAGCCCCACACCTGTGCCTGGCAGCCCACACTCAGCAGCCCACAGCCACCTGTGCCTGGCAGCCCACACAGCCCCAACCTGTGCCTGGCAGCCCACACAGCCCCAAACTGTGCCTGGCAGCCCACACAGCCCCAACCTGTGCCTGGCAGCCCAACAGCCCCACACCTGTCTGACAGCCCACACAGCCCCATACCTGGGCTGGCAGCCACACAGCCCCATACCTGTCTGGCAGCCCACACAGCCCCATACCTGTGTCTGGCAGCCCACACAGCCCCATACCTGTGTCTGGCAGCCCACACAGCCCCATACCTTGTCTGGCAGCCCACACAGCCCCATACCTGTGTCTGGCAGCCCACACAGCCCCATACCTTTTCTGGCAGCCCACACAGCCCCATACCTGTCTGGCAGCCCACACAGCCCCACACCTGTCTGGCAGCCCACACAGCCCCATACCTGTCTGGCAGCCCACACAGCCCCATACCTGTCTGGCAGCCCACACAGCCCCACACCTGTCTGGCAGCCCACACAGCCCCATACCTGTGTCTGGCAGCCCACACAGCCCCACACCTGTCTGGCAGCCCACACAGCCCCATACCTGTGTCTGGCAGCCCACACAGCCCCACACCTGTCTGGCAGCCCACACAGCCCCACACCTGTCTGGCAGCCCACACATCCCCACACCTGTCTGGCAGCCCACAGCCCCACCACA
Source organism: Chionoecetes opilio (assembly GCA_016584305.1). Classification (NCBI taxonomy): domain Eukaryota; kingdom Metazoa; phylum Arthropoda; class Malacostraca; order Decapoda; family Majidae; genus Chionoecetes; species Chionoecetes opilio. Next base: position 436,479 of record JACEEZ010025474.1, read on the forward strand.
CCTGTGCCTGGCAGCCCACACAGCCCCACCACACCTGTCTGGCAGCTCACAGCCCCCCACCTGTGCCTGGCACCCCTCAGTCCCACCACACCTGTGTATGGCAGCCCGACAGCCCCACACCTGTGTATGGCAGCCGACAGCCCCACACCTGTGTATGGCAGCCAGACAGCCCCACACCTGTGTATGGCAGCCGACAGCCCCACACCTGTGTATGGCAGCCCACTCAGCCCCACCTGTGCCTGGCAGCCCCTCACCGGCTCCTTCCACCACACCCTCCACACGACACCTCACATCTCTCCCACATCCCCCACATTGCCTCACACTCACCACTCGCACCTCTACAGAGTTAATCTTACCTGTATTATAAAATAGGTGCTATATACACGGCTATAAGGTATATCCCGGGGCAGCAGCGTGACCCTTTCACTACCACACCCTCTTGGCGACTGGAAGCTTGCCGCAGCACGGGGTCCTCCTCACCGGCACACGGGCGGCGGCCATGCGAGCTTCCAAATAATACTTTAAGTTGAATAATACACACTAATAAATATCTATTTTAGTACACATTAATTTATATTGTCATAATAATGTATTAGTATAAGAAATTATTCTGTAGTTCAATAATTCTTTATCTCGACTAAGTTACCAAACGAGCTTCCAATTTCTACCTCAAGCAGACTAAATATCACAAATAAATGATTAATTCAACATTTATTTATATTTTTTAGCTATAATAATATACCAATATAAGAATTTCTCTCGTAATTGAATAATCAAGCATCTCGACTTAACTACCTACCAAACGAGCTTCCAATCGTTCTTGCATTTATCTACTATAAAGAATTATATCATTAACAAGCGGTGATTCCCACGTTTACAGAGTACTTTAGGATACTACAGTATTACCGACATTACCGTATACACTTATTTACCATATATTTGTCAAATTACCTCACGGTATTATTATCATTGAAATGTAGCAGCGAAGGTTGACATTGATCAATTAACAAAAATATAGGTAGAAAAATAAAAGAAAGTGGACTTGTCTAATGAGGGAACGTATATGGAGGGATCTTTCTGGGCTTAACGAGGCTGTCAAAATCAAATGAGCTTCCAATACTCATTTTTAAGCAAAATTTAAGTCTCTTTACTTTACAGTGATGCTCAAGGAGGACAAAAATGAGCTCAATGAGGCCAAAAATAAGCTATTAGAGGACAATAATGAGTTTAATGAGGACAAAAACTAGCTATATGAGGACAAAAATAATCGAATTCAATAAGTCCAACAATTAGTTATTAAGGAGAATAATGAAATCAATGACAAAAGTGGTTCATTGATGTTAGAATGTGGTCTGTGAGGACATAAATAAGCTCCATGAGGACATAAATAAGCTCCATGAGGGCAAAAATGAGCTCCATGAGGGCAAAAACGAGGAGAATGAACAGTTTATAATACCCAGGAATGATTGAGTGGCGGCCATTCACTGGTTTCACGCAACAATAACATCACTATTATTTCCTAACGAGGCAAACGAGGAATGTGATCAAAGTGTTGCTGCCTCACCTGAACACAGCCACGCAGGGGGGTGAATGACTCCCCCTCCAGGCTGAACAGTTAGTCACGCGGCCTCGCCCTCCTCCACTATACCACACAATCATTCCCTTGGTCATTCCCCTGCTTCATGGCACCGCTAACGACGGGATATTGTGGTGGTGGGTAGGTAGCTCACGACCTCACGCCCCCACTGTAGGATGTAGTAGTAGTTGTTGTTGTGTTAGTCACTCACAACCATTAAAATCATCACTCCTGCGTCTTTTGTGCTAATTTTTACATAGGTCGAGGTCATAGGTTCTATATATACATAATGTCAACATTACGCTATATTATCCTGATTATAATGACTACGGTAGGTACGGTAGTAGTATATATATTGTTGTTGTTGTGTTAGTCACTCCCAACCACTAAAAACATCCCTCCTGCGTACGTCTTTTGTACTAATTTTTACGTAGATCATATATATACATAATCAGTGGCGTACCGAGGGGGGGGGGGGGGGGGGCATGCGGCCATGGCCCCCCCCCTTTTGCAAATAATATAATTATAAATAAATATATATATTTTAAGAAAAATATATAAAATATATAAGGGTAAAACTGCATAAGCACTGTTCCAAGCTTATCAGAATGACATTACAGCAGCATATAGTACATTACAATCTTACTGTACTTCATATCTGCAAAGGTTCCAGTGCAAAGACCGCACACTGAAACCTTTACAGATATGAAGTACAGTAGTGTAGCCTACTATATGCTGCTGTTATGTCATTCAGATAAGCTTGGAGCAGTGTTTACGCAGTTTTACCACACACATATATATATATATATATATATATATATATATATATATATATATATATATATATATATATATATTGGCCCCCCCCTTTTCTATTTTCTGGGTACGCCACTGTACATAATGTCAACATTACGCTATATTATCCTGATTATATGACTAGTATATTTCACCCACGATATATGTGTAGCTATCATTAATGTCTTTCATTGATTTTTTTTACAACAGCAAGAAGATCTATGGGTGTAATAATTTTACCTTCGGGGTACAGGAAAGTACATGAAGTAATCATGGAAGCAGCTACAGCATAGGTGCGAACAAAGTCTAATTAGAGTTAATATTTTTAGATTTTGGGTGCGAAGATGTGTTGATGCAGGCGGTCATGCGTGATTGTGACACTCGAGCGTTTGAATACCACTACCGTAGATAACACTTTAGTCGCCAGCTGCAATAATGTCGCCAGCCGCCAAATATTACGAATTATAGCATCACTACTGATTTTTATATGCCACTGAAGATGATACACAGTAGTTTATATCATGACTGTATAATCTATCCTGTTTAATTCAGCGTTGTTTTATGCTTTGTATCTGCAAGATACGGTTTCAAATTTCGCAACTCGTTTTTTTTTCGCGCGACGACGACGGCGGGAGGACACTCAGAACATAAACACTAATTGGCGACCTTAGTATTGTTGGTCGCCACTCTGGTGATATTTTTGTAATTTGTTCATTTATAACCATAATATGACACAGATTAAGACACAAAATGACACAGACTCTCCAGATAGCCCCTTCAAAATTTCCTGAAATCATGGATGTAGAAATGTAATTATTAACGCCAACAGACGCCTGTAAATAGAAAAAAAAGTTGTCCTGGCGATGTTAGTGTTATCTACGGTACAGCTAGCATAGCCGCATAGGTGCGAAGATGTGTTGCTGCAGGCGATCATGCGTGATTGTGACACGCGAGCGTTTGAATACCACTACCACTACAAGTACTACTAGTACGACTACGACTAGTCCTAGTACTATCACTACTACAACGACTACTATCACTACTACTACTACGGCTATTACTTATATTACTATGACGATTAATTACTACGAGTCTACGACTACTATACGGGTAGGCTACACTACTAATACTGCAACAACTACAGCTAATATTACTACTACTACCGTAGATAACACTAAAGTCGCCAGGACAACGTTTCTTTTATATTTACAGACGTCTGGTGGCGTAAATACTTACATTTCTACATCTATGATTTCAGGAAAGTAAGAAGGGGCTATCTGGAGAGTGTCATTTTGTGTCTTGAAACTCTTCATCTGTGTCATAGTATGGCTATAAATGAACAAATTACAAAAATAAAACCGAGTGGCGACGTTGTTAACGGGCTACACTAAGATCGCCAGCTATTGTTTTTGTTCTGAGTGTCCTCCCGCCGTCGTCGTCGCCCGAAAAAAAAACGAGTAGCGAAATTTGGAACCGTTTATAGTACTGGCAGATACAAAGCATAAAACAACGCTGAAACAGGGTAGATTATTGTACAGTCATCATCATGATATAAACTATAGTCTATCCGCTGTTGAAAGGTGGAAGAAGCCCCGCCTTCCCTCCTCCCCCTAAACACCTGAGATTGGCTGGTAGGATGGTGGGCGGTGTGGTATGCTTTTTGGAGATAAGTAAGGAGGGGGTGGGAGAGGAGACTGCTACTAATTCTCTCTCTCTCTCTCTCTCTCTCTCTCTCTCTCTCTCTCTCTCTCTCTCTCTCTCTCTCTCTCTCTCTCTCTCTCTCTCTCTCTCTCAGCTTACATTTAATGAGTAACAAGGGAAATAATGTGTGTACTTCTTTCAACAAGTCATCAAAACATTCAGGGTCCCGTTATAATTAATATATGAAATATTTCAATGGACCCATTTACTCTACTTGAGGTAAGGATTGATTTGAAATCTTCAAGCCTCATATAGTTGGGCAGTGATGTTGATTTTTCTATGTGAACAGTATTTTTCATGATACAGCCAATTTAAGTACAGGAAAATGTACACGCTCTAAAACGACTGGCGCCATGTTATGACGTCAAGAGCGCAGACAACAGAGCAAAACAGCTGTGAAGCGGCCACTACTATATGTACTACCTACTAATACACCAACTTGCATTACCCCTACTACCGCAAGATGACCAGTAATCCTCCTTCAAGTGATGTAGTAGGTATTCACTGTGTTTGTGAATATGTAAGTTGTAGTTTATAAGGAAAAAGTGGATAGACAGAGATAAGTGGCCCGTGACACCAGACAAGTGATGATTTCTGGGATCGGCATTCCTTATAGGGAGCTTAAATGAGCCTGCAATGACATGTAAAGCTAGACAGATAGACGAACTCATAGAGGAACAGGTAAAAATGTATGGCTTTCTTTCCCCACATAAGCAATACATACACCCTTCGTCACTCTACTCACCACTACAACCTTTACTAACCATACATTTCTACCTGTTCCTCTATGAGTTCGTCTATCTGTCTAGCTCAGTGGTTCTCAACCTTTTTCACTCCATTCCCCCCTTCATGAATGCTCAACATTCGTGTGGCTCCCCTTCATTTTTCTCCCAAATCCCACCCCGCCAAAAAAGGTTAAAAAAAAAAAAAAAAGGTTGATGAAGAGAACAGTCTTGCTTTATTACAAAGTTTACAGTCATAATTATCTTATATGTGATAGATTTCTGTGATATGCTTAACTTACATCACTTGCCTACAAAAGACTAGCGGACACTAGCAAATTTGAATCTGGTTGGGAAAAAGTTCAATTAATCTCTGCATATTTTATCACACATCAGTGGGAAGGCTGATATTGTTTCTTTTCAGTCAGTTGACGAATCCGAGGTTGTGTCACTGACAATGCACATCTCATGTCGGGGTCCACATCCAATCGGTTCCGGCTCTTATTCTTGATTTGTAGAAGGGTGGATAAACCAGACTCACATAAATAGGTAGTTGAAAAAGGCAAGAGTAGTCGAAGTGCAATCTCACTAACTTTTGGATATTGACTGATGCATTGAACACCAGAATACATTCAGAGATTTTTCTTCATAGAGGTATTTGGCAGCAGAATCATGTTTGAGATCAAGGAACTCGTCCTGAACATCACTGGGAATGGTAGTAATATCAAGAGTGCCAGAGAATGGATTCATTACCAACTTCCCTTCTTCCTCCTCGAATTCTGGGAAGTACCTATTAAATTCACTTTCCAAGGATCTCAGATGCTGAGTGATTTCAGTTTTAAGTAATGGGTCAAGCAGACTATCTTCTTCATTCTCGTCAAGGACAGCTGAAAGGTTTTCAAACATGGCAACATTCCCGGCACCGACTTTCCTTTGCCAATTCTGGAGCTTGGAAAGGGAATCCACGAGACAATCCATCAGGTGAAACACATTTCTTTCCTTGCTCTGTAGCTTCAGATTCAACCTATTTAGCTGCTCAAATATATCTGCTAAATATGCAAGACGTGGCTCCCACAAAACCTCATTGAAGTGACTCAACAGATCATCTTTCCCTTGCATTTCCAGGAACAATTTAAGCTCCCCCCGAAGTTCAAACACTCGATTCACAACATTGCCCTTGGAAAGCCAGCGCACTTTGGAGTAAAAGAGGAGAGCTTCATGCTCCGAATGCATGTCTTTACAAAGGTTCTGGAAAAGGCGAGAGTTCAGAGCTCCAGCTTTTACAAAGTTGACGCATTTGCCCACTGCCTCCAGGATCTTGCAAAGTTCATCAGGGAGGGTTTTCGACGCTAGTGCATAACGATGGATCATACAATGAACCCCCTTGGCATTCGGAGCTACTTCCTTGACACGCTTCTGGAACCCTGATTTTGATCCCAGCATCGCTGGAGCCCCGTCTGTAGACTCCATAACAATTTTCCCAGGGGATCCTGTTAACTTTGAAGAAAGAAGATAGCTTTTCCATCACATCTTTAGCTGTTGTGGTGGTCTCAAGCTGTGTACATAACAGATATTCTTCCTTGATATCACACAAGAAAACATACCTAACAAACACGAGTAGCTGTGCACAAGAACTCACATCCGTTGACTCATCCAGCTGTATTGCAAACATACCAGTTGGAGACGATTTGATCTCCTGTATCACTTTTTCCTTTATGTCATCTGACATTTCATTAATTCTCCGCTTCACTGTGTCGTTTGACAAGGAAATTTGTTGAATTTTACGTTCACTTGCATCTCCAAGAACACGCTTGACCATCTTTAAAGTACATGGCTTGATTAAGGTTATGGTTGTGGGGCTTCTTTTGCTTCGCTATTTCGAGGGCAACCTCGTATGATGCCTCAACTACACTTGAGGTCTGTTGTTGGAAAGCACCAGTCGCATCCAGTTTCTGTTTTCCCAAACTACTTTGGTGGCGCCTGAAGAAATCGGGGTCTTTCTCAGCATACTGTGGATGGATGGTCAGCAAATGATGCTTCAACTTACTAGGCCTCATAGAATCGTTCCCCAGCAACTTGAAGCACAGTACAACACTGAGGTTTCTCGATGCCATCGCGAGGATTGATGTAAATTCGTAGTTAATGTACTCTTCACTGTACTTCCGCTTCTTACTAACACTAGTAGCCATCGCAAATCTACGGCAAATAAAGAAGACAGAACATCAGAACAAACATTAAGTGATAAGAAAAAAGAATGATAATGAAGGACAGATAAACAGGACAAGTGATAAAATGACAAACACACAAATATCCACATACATAACACATCCATGGACTCACAAATTAAGCACACACACAGTCATACACAAACATACACACAGAGAGAGTAAAGATGATAAACATTCACACTCAAGCTAGCAAGCTGAAATGTACTTTCTACAGCAAGAACACACCCTCCTTTGACAAAACACTGCCCCAATTGAAATAATAAGAATAGCGAGTCACATCAATATTAGCACTAAAAAAAAAAAAGCATGAATACCTAAGTAGGGAATGAGCATGAAAAAAAATGATACCAAAAAATAGAAATATTTCACACACGAAAAAACAGCGACCGCATTATAATTGTCGAACAAAATAAGTAACACAGTATATGGTTCAGAATCAATTATACACACATGTTTACGTGATGATATCCCAGGCCACACTGAGATCATTCCATCGCCTCTCTATCCTCTGTCTCCCGGTGACTCACCCTCACTCTCCGCCCGTGTCTCTCACCCGTCTCATACGCGTTCGTTCTCCTCCGCGTTTTCTATCACACCTACACTGCACAAACAATTACAATTTCGCACACATACATACATACACACGTACACACACATTCGTACCAATATTATGTAACAAAATTTTATTGTCAACTTAATGATTAATCAATTCATTATTAAAACAAGAATTTTTTTTTGCCAGGACAGTGATGCAAGTTTTTTTTTTAATTCAGATTCCTAACATTATTTAGAAATGTATAATTTGCAACAGCCCACCATGGCCCCCTTAAATTCTTGCCATGGCCCCCTTGGGGGCCATGGCCCCCAGGTTGAGAACCACTGGTCTAGCTGTACATGTCATTGCAGGTTCATTTAAGCTCCCTATAAGGAATGCCGATCCCAGAAGTCATCACTTACCTGGTGTCACGGGCCACTTATCTCTGTCTATCCACTTTTTCCTTATAAACTACAACTTACATATTCACAAACACAGTGAATACCTACTACATCACTTGAAGGAGGATTACTGGTCATCTTGCAGTATTAGGGGTAATGCAAGTTAGTAAGGTTAGTTAGGTTAGTAAATTAAAACTATAATTTTACAAGGGTAGGTTAGGTTAGTAATTATTTTTTTATGGGGGTCTCGCTATGAGGTTATTAGTGAGATTAGGTTAGGTTATAGTGAGGTTAGATTAGTAATATTAAACATATTATATTTTTGAGGGGTCCAGGGGGGTTGTTAAGGAGGGGAGGGGGGTGAAGGGGGCATCTCCCCCCCCACTTTATAATTACAGTTTAGAGGTATCTGAAGGGATCTGTGAAGGTCTGGAGGAAAAAACACTCTAATAAGGGCGGGAAAGGACTCTAGAATTTTACCTAGCTCACTGCGTGTTGTATACTTAACATGAAAAACCCAGCCTGTCTCATCCCTACCTCAAAAGCCTTGCATACTGCATACTACTCCCGCAACTTATCACAGCTCAGCTAAAGCCCCACAGCTACATATCATTTGCAAGTTACTTATCCATGCACAAGTACATACATTAATAATACATCAAAATGGTCTTCACAGCAATAGTATGAATTTTCCTTCATCGAGAAATCACGCCTTGCAGACATCCACCACGGTTTCCTCTTTTTCTTGTCTTTAGGCATAGTTATGAACACATTCTCTGGAGTTTTAATTGGGGTGTTTTTGCACATTAGCACAAAACAAGCATAATATGTTCTTTTTGTCTGGGACATGTTGAATGCATAGATAGGTACTGCGGTCTGCTGAGCCAAAACAAGCCGATCAGCTGATCAGGCGAGATCTGAGTCTGCGCTTACTACGTCACAACCAATCACAGCGCGTTCCGCCGTGTTGTGATATTTTGGCCCAAAAAAAGCCATATAAGATCATTTAAGTGCATTTATGGTGCATTTCTCAGCAAAAAGAATATGAGTACAGTGATATGTAGCCTATATTGCACCCAAAGCATCATAATACTCCGTGTTTTAGGTGTGAGTAAACGGGTCCATTCAATTTTTGTGTTGAAGGAAGAGACAAAAAAAAAAGTCAGGTCACAGGTGTGACTCCTCCACCTTCCTCGAAGGAAGGTAATCCCTGGGGCACACCCTCACCTCCTCCAGACCTCTCGTTCTCACACTTACCCCCCCCCCCCCTCTCTCTCTCTCTCTCTCTCTCTCTCTCTCTCTCTCTCTCTCTCTCTCTCTCTCTCTCTCTCTCTCTCTCTCTCTCTCTCTCTCTCTCTCTCTCTCTTCTTTTTTAAATTTTTTATTTAAACTGTTAGTACATTTGGTGTTATTATAGCTAAAGCTCTAGGTTTTACACTAGAGCTATCTATAGCTACATATAATATTAAAAAGACATTTTATATTTAATAAATTAGGCCATCAACCAGCTGTCCCCCCCCCCGCTTAAAGTCTTGTAGCGAGGCGTGGTGGTGGAGGTCGGTTTGGTGAACTAACTGGTTCCACAGACGGCCGTAGCGGGGTAAGAAGGAACGTAGGTAGTGCTCTGTCCTGGAGAAGGGCACAGTCACTTGCTCCTGTCTGTGTGGGGCGACACGGGTGGAGTGAAGGGGCGGCGGGGGCCTGGAGAGCTTGATGGCTGCCAGGTGGGGCGTGTGGAGATTTAGTGCCTTGTGCATGACACATAAACCTGCCACATCCCTGCGCTTCTGGAGGGGTTGGAAGGAGTCAGGCGCGTGGTGGGGACGTTTATCGCTAACCAGTCGCTGGGCTCTTCTCTGGACGCGGTCTAGTGTGGCCAAGTAAGAGGGCGGGCAGGAAGACCATGCTAGGGGGGAGTATTCCATTAGGGGACGTACCTGAGCCTTGTACAGAACCTCAACCCCCTTGGCATCTAGAAGGTGGGAGATGCGCCGGACACAGCTGAGTCTCCAGGCCGAGTTTTTAGCTACTCTCCTGGCATGACTGGTGAAGGTCAGTCCCGCGTCAAACTCCACCCCAAGGATGCAGATGGATCTCTGAAGGGGGAGTGATCTGCCCTCAAGCCGTATGTCCGGTGCAGGCAGGTTGGTGATGTCTTGCCTGCGGGAGATAAGCAGAGCCTGGGTTTTGTCAGGGGCCAGGCTGACCTGCCATCGACTACTCCAGGTGACGATGTTGTCCAATGCCAGGTTGATGCGACACACCGTGTCCTGCCAGTCACGTCTGTCGCAGGGGAAGGCAAGGGTGCAGTCATCAGCGTAGGCCTGGGCCTCAGGAATGAGCTGGAGAATGTCATTGAAATAGACATTCCACAGAAGAGGCCCGAGTACGCTGCCCTGCGGGACGCTGGCGTGGATGGGTTGCTGGCTGGAAGTGTGGCCGTTGATCACCACCCGTAAGGTCCTGTCTTGGAGGTAGTCCTGGATGAGCTGCAGTAGGGCGCCGCGCAATCCCAGGCTCCTCAGCTTGGCAGCGAGACCTCGGTGCCACACCCTGTCAAAGGCTCCGGCGATGTCCAAAGCCACGACAAAGGTGTCCATTCCTTTATCCAGCGAGTGGTTCCAGGAAGCAGACTGAAGGAGGAACAGGTCTGCAGCTGACCTTCCCTGCCTGAAACCAAACTGCTTGGAGTTGAGGAGATGGTTGGCGTCCAAGAAGGTGTTGATCTTGGCGGTGATGAGGGACTCCAGGATTTTCCCAACAGTGGTGAGAAGGGAAATTGGGCGGTAGTTCTTTGGGTCCCGTTTGCTGTTTTTTTTGTGGATGGCCACCACTCTTGCCTCTTTCCATTGCGTGGGCCACTTGCACGAGGAAAGAATGTTGTAGAAGATGATGGTGAGTGGTGGAGCGAGCTGGGCAGCACATCCCTTTAGTAGGTGAGGGCTGATGTTGTCGGGCCCTAGCGCCTTCTTGGGATCTATTTGCCGCAGCTGATGTTCTACTTCCTTATTGTTAACTGCGAGACTCTCCAGAGAGGCCCTGGTGAGGGATGGTATCTCTGGGGGCTCGCGTGAGGGGTCTGGCACCGACATTTTAAAAGAAAAATGAGCTGCCAACAGCTCAGCCTTGTCCTTGTCGCGGACAGCCACTGACCCGTTTGGTCTGGTGAGCGGCGGAATGGTGTTGTCAGCAAAGAGACCTTGCTGCTGCTTCACTCCACACCACCACTCCTTACTGCTCACTGACTGGCCGCTGTACTTGGCCTTTAAGTCCTCTCTCCAGCGTTGTATGGCCTGCTTTTGGATCTGACACATGGTCTTGCAGGCTTCTTTGTGCCGATGTTTGTTGAGTTGGGAGGGGTGGGACTTGTACCGCAGCCAGGCCCTGCTCTTGTTGTCAGCGGCTCTCCTACACTGAAAACCAAACCAGGGCTGATCATGGGGTTTGGATTTGTAGGTTTGGCTGGGTATATGGTTTTTCTGGAGGGATAGGAGGAGGTTGGTGAAGGTCTCCACTTGTGTGTTAACGTTGCCGTGGAGAAGCTCCGTCCACACAATGGAGTCCAAGTTTTCTTTCTCTCTCTCTCTCTCTCTCTCTCTCTCTCTCTCTCTCTCTCTCTCTCTCTCTCTCTCTCTCTCTCTCTCTCTATATATATATATATATATATATATATATATATATATATATATATATATATTTTTTTTTTTTTTTTTTTTTTTTTTTTTCTATATATATATTGAGAGAGAGAGAGAGAGAGAGAGAGAGAGAGAGAGAGAGAGAGAGAGAGAGAGAGAGAGAGAGAGAGAGAGAGAGAGAGAGAGAGAGAGAGAGAGAGAGAGAGAGAGAGAGAGAGAGAGAGAATTATAAAGTTTTTTTGGTTACTCTCTCATGTCTCTCACTCATCTCTCTTTCACTTATATATCTCTCTCTCTCTCTCTCTTTCACGGAGAGAGAGAGAGAGAGAGAGAGAGAGAGAGAGAGAGAGAGAGAGAGAGAGAGAGAGAGAGAGAGAGAGAGAGAGAGAGAGAGAGAGAGAGAGAGAGAGAGCGGTCGGAGAGAGAGAGAGAGCGGGAGAGAGCAATTTACTTAGTTAACCTTAATGTTTGCATGGTATTATTGTATGTATCAGAAAACGAAATATGTCAATGGAAAGCTAATTAAATTCTGCTTGTATTGATATCTGCCATCTTATAAGCTGTCCCACAAAGTTATACATGACGACGAGTTTTAAGTGAATGGTTAAGTTCATCATATTTCTTCAGTCTCATAATGACCTTTATTTAATGTGTTTTACTATGTTTTATGTGATAATCCAAAGACTACTCTATACTGGACTTGCTACTCATTTTGGGCTATTTCTAGTGGAGGCCAGTTTTGCGATTCCTGCCATTTTCGAACATCACTCCCTTTTCCCTTCCTATGGTTTATCAGTATATATGATATACCGTTAACTTCGTAAATGTTTGTTCTATAATATTATCAAATAAAAAACAGTAAAATGCAATAAAGAAATGCCATTTTGAGAGAGTTAAGAAATAGGCATGAACTTAATATTCACTTGAACTCATCGCCATTTAATATTTTGCGAGAAAGCATTTTAGATGCTAGCGATAGAAAGAAGCGGATTTTCATTAGCTTTCCATTGCTATATTTTGTTTTCTGATAAATGAATCATAACCATGCATAAATTAGCGTTAACTAAAAAAATAACATCATCTATTGGGATAATTACCCGATGGATGATGTTATTTATTTAGTTAACGCTAATTTATGCATGGTTATAATTCATTTATCAGAAAATGAAATATAGCAATGGAAAGCAAATTAAATTCCGCTTCTATTGATATGTTGCATGTAAAAAGTCTTTACGCAAAATATCAAATTGCGATGAGTTTAAGTGAATATAAGTTCATGCATATTTCTTCAGAGTCTCATAATGGAGTTTCTTTAGTGTATTTTACAGTTTTTTATTTGATAATATTATAGAACAAACATTCACGAAGATAACAGTGTATCATTTATACTGATATGCCATAGTCTACTGTATTCATGGAACACTTTTTTACTTGCCGATACGATTGATGATGTTATTTTTTTAGTTAACACTAATTTAGGCATGGTGGTAATTCATTTATCAGAAAACAAAATATATCAATGGAAAGCAAATGAAAATCCGCTTCTTTCTATCGCTAGCATCTAAAATGTTTTCTCGCAAAATATTAAATGGCGAAGAGTTTAAGTATATATTGAGGTCATGCATATTTCTTCACTCTCTCATAATGGCTTTTCTTTAGTGTATTTTACTGTTTTTTATTTGATAATATTATAGAACAAACAGTTACGAAGATAACGGTATATCATAGGTACTCATAAACCTTAGGAAGGGAAATAGGGGTGATGTTAAAAAATGGCAGGAATCGCAAAACTGGCCTCCACTGGTCATGGGCGGGTTGGCGCGGGGCACGAGTAGCAAGTCCAGTATAGAGTAGTCTTTGGATAATCTTATAGAACAAACATTTCCGAAGATAACAGTCTATCCTTTATACATGTATAACATGATATACTGCGGGGTAATGCCTTGAGAACTTCCCCGGGTCTTGGGTGAACGAGGAGGCCTTGGCACCAAGATGGCGCCCAGTAGCGTTTAACATAGGGCCTATGAATGGCGTTACCCTCTTTATAGAGATACCCTAGGTATAACAGGCCATCTTTCGAATTGGATAGAAAACTGGCTGTCAAATCGTAAACAAAGGGTGGTAATAAATGGTAATTCTTCTGACTGGACCAGTGTAAGTAGTGGCGTTCCTCAAGAATCAGTTCTCGGACCTATCCTGTTCTTAATATATATAAATGACATTGACGAGGTAATCACATGCAGGATATCGAAATTTGCTAATGACACGAAAATCACAAACACAGCCTCTACAGAATCTCAGCGCCAACTCATACAAAACGACTTAAACACGCTAACAGAATGGTAAAAAACATGGCAAATGAATTTCAACCTTGACAAATGTCATGTATTACATATTAGTAATAACAACCCTAATGAAAGTTACGTGATGAACGATTTCCAACTAACAAGTGTTGATAAAGAAAAAGATTTAGGCGTTATAATCTCGAAAGATCTCAAACCGAATAACCAAATTATAGAGGTAGTAAAAACTGCAAATAAATTGGTTGGCTTTATTGGACGAACTTTCAGTTTCAAATCTGAAAAAGTGATACTCACTCTTTTTAACTCGCTTGTTCGCCCCCATCTAGAGGAGTTTTCTGCGGGGGATTTCGCTTGCAAGCGAAAAAAAATTGATTGCTCAAATTTCGCTTGCTGTTAAATCATCCAGGGAAGATGATTGCCCGACCCGCAAGAATTTGTTTTTGTTGTTTTTGCGGCAGCAAGCGAAATATTTGTTTGGGCACTATAAAGTATATATGGGCACTATAAAAGTGACCGCTTGCAATCAAAAAATTTCGCTTGCAAGCGAAATCCCCCACAGAAAACGCCTTAGAATACTGTGTGCAGTTCTGGTCACCTTATTATAAAAAGGACATAGATAAGCTAGAAAAAATACAGCGCAGAGTAACCAAAATGATACCTAGATTGCGTAATAAATCGTACGAAAATCGGCTCAAAGAACTTAACTTATTCCCATTAACAAAACGAAGGATAAGAGGTGACCTCATCGAAGTCTTTAAAATCTTCAAAGGATTTACGAACGTAATCCCAGAAAATCTTATCACGCTAGACCGGTCAATCTCAACTAGAAACAACGGATTTAAAATAAGCAGGAAACGGTTTGTAACGAACGAGGCAAGCATCAGAGACCTCAGCAGTCTGGGTTCACGCCTGGTAAGTCAACAACGGACCGTATCCTAGCGCTTCGTGTCCCAGTGGATCGCCGACGTGAGTTTCGACAGGGGATGCTTGCAGCCTATGTTGATCTCAAGAAGGCATTTGACTCAGTGCATCGTGAGTCACTCTGGGATCTTCTGCGACTTCGCGGGATTCCTGCAAGGACTATTGGTTTGATGACTGGTCTGTAGCTACTCTGGGACTGAGAGTGCTGTGAAGTGTGGGGGAGGTGTATCCAGCTTCTTTCCTGTGAATACAGGAGTGAGGCAAGGGTGCGTCCTTGCCCCATCACTTTTCAACACTTGTATAGACTGGGTATTGGGCAAAGTTGTAGATCAAAGTGATTATAGAGCATTCCTCGGCAACACCAAGATCACTGATCTCGGTTTTGCCGATGGCGCAGTAATCTTTGCTGAGTCGCTGGAGGTCCTGGTGATGGCTCTCGAGGCGCTGCACGAGGAGGCAAAACCTTTGGGACTTGAGGTCTCCTGGCTCAAGACCAAGTCCCAGGTGTTTGGAGGCTTACTAGATGAAACAGTACAGTATGTTCATGTGTGCGGCGAGGACATTGAGATCTTGGAAAGTTTTACATACCTTAATTGGTAGCGCAGTCCATTCCATAATGACGGCGGGTCACGTTAAGAAGTAATTGGCGTTGTCGGTACCTGTGCAGGAGGACAAAGATCCGGATCTTTAAGTCGCTTGTGATCCCTGTCTTACTCTATGGTTGTGAGACATGGACACGTACTAATAGCGCATTTTCGTGACGTTCACCGCCCTGGTTCAGTCCAGTCCGGACCGGGTCAGGGTGGACTAATGGTCGCGAAAATACATCGAGACTGGCCCCGTCCCATTCGTCGTTCCTATTGGCTGGGGGATCGAGTGGGCGGTACTGAACTGAACTGTGGAGGCGGCAGGCGTCCATCTTGTCAATATCCTTTTTGTCGTCCGCCTTTTAACCTGTGCTGAAGACTTTACAACTACCACGCCTGTGATACTTTAGTCTTATGGTCGGCCATCATGGTGTTTCATGTCTTATCAGCAGCACGAGAAGCTCCTGGTCGCCTTCCCCGCTGACTGTAGTGCGCATGCGCCAGTTCTCCCCACACTGGTCCAAGGTGGTCCTGGTATGTGGGTCGGACCGGACTGGACTGGGCTAGCCCGTTCTAGACTGCCTCACAAAAACAGTGACCGCCCGGGACTAGCCCAGTCCAGACCGGGCCAGAGCGGTCGCGAAAATACGCTATAAATAGCGACTTGAAGAGACAATGTATTTAGTGCCCAGCTCTGACTAGGGAAATGTTGAAGAGGCCCGGTATAGATAGAATGAAGAAGTTTAAGTCACTATAGGACCAGACGAAGTTTATCCCAGGATATTAAAAGAATGCAAAGAGGTTGTTACTGAGGCGCTAGTGCATATTTTTAGGAAATCGGTTGATATAGGGGAAATGCCGTTAATGTGGAGGAAAGAAGATGTAGTTCCCATATTTAAGAAGGGTGATAGAGGATTAGTGTCAAATTATCAACCCGTTATACTGACGTCAGTGGTAGGTTTCTGGAAGGCGGTAGCAAAGTGGTTAGCGTCACCGGGTGGCGTTCTCGAAGACCCGAGTTCGATCCCGATTGGGACCCATAAATCCACTTAAAATATTTCTGCATCGTGGCCTAAGAACACCCACATGCCATTCCCATTAACTCTACCTTCGATTACGAGTGCATCGGAGGACACAGGGGGGCGACATGAGCCTCTAATCACAGGCGTCACTATCAAAATCCTGCCTGCGCCACCACGGGCGAGGGCCAACTATCACAGCCCTCAAGTGAGCCTCCGGGGCCTGCCATCTTACACCTGGAGGTCACTGCCTGCAGGCGTTATAGGCCAAGATGTATATAAAAAAAGAAAAAAAAAAAGGTAAATTATTGGACTCTGTTATTGCAAAAAACAGTAGATAGCATTTAGAAAAGAATAGTTTGGTAAATTATTCATAACATGGGTTCACCAAGGGTAGATCGATCATGTCTCACTAATGAGATAATTTATAATTATAATTTATTGAGTTTTTCTAGGAAAGTTTATGAGACAGCATATACTGATGAGGATTATAATATAGTATACCTGGACTTTAGTAAAGCATTTGACAAGGTACCACACGACTCTTAAATAAGGTTAAAGTAATCGTCCTGACCATTTCATAATTCCTGATTTAATGCAGTCAAAATATAGCCATGATCAAGTATATCAACAATATGTTGTCACTTTTTGCATCCAGTCATCCGTTTTTAAATGATCCTCATTCAAAATCTGTAAATTCCCCGAGCTCTCAAAACACAACTGATGACCAGCAGACGACGGACCACGGTTTGGTGACGTCACGGCAGGAAGCCTCCCAGTCCGGCCCTGATACAAATACACGTAGACTCAGAAAAAAATATAGTACATGAAGAATTTTGGGTGTTTCTGATATTTTTTTTTTGCGATATGGCATATACTTACATCCTTCATGGGTACAGCAAGAAAGGTGTGCCTTTTCAGAGAGCTTAGCACCCATTTCCGACCTATTTGGCCATGATATGTGTGCAGCGCCGGGGAGTGGCGGGTGAGAGCGAGACCACCGAGAGACAAGGCCTGGTGGATCGCCCGTGACGTCACACCATAAGGATACAACCCTCTCCGCTCCCCGTACAAGTTTACCTACCTAATATAATGTTTATCAGTATAAAAGATATACTGTTATCTTCGGAAATGTTTGTTCTATAATATTATCAAATAAAAAACCGTAAAACACACAAAGAAAATGCCATTATGAGACTTTCAAGAAATATGCATTAACTTAAACTCTTCGGCATTTAATATTTTGCTCGCAAACATTTTACATGGAGAATATCAATAGAAGCGGAGTTTAATTAGCTTTCCATTGACATATTTCGTTTAGTGATAAATGAATTAGCGGCATGCATAAATTAGCGTTAACTAAATATAAAAAATCATGAAATCGGGTAATTTCCTACCTAATATATGTTTATCAGTATAAAATATATACTGTTATCTTCGGTAATGTTTGTTCTATAATATTATCAAATAAAAAACCGTAAAACACACACAAAAAATGCCATTATGAGACTTTCAAGAAATATGCATGAACTTAAACTTTTCGCCATATAATATTTTGTGCAAAAACTTTTTACATGGAGAATATCAATAGAAGCGGAATTTAATTAGCTTTCCATTGATATATTTCCTTTTCTGATAAATGAATTAAAACTATGCATAAATTAGCGTTAACTAAATAAATAACATCATGAAATCGGGTAATTTACCCGATTTCATGATGCTATTTATTTAGTTAACTCTAATTTATGCATGGTTTTAATTCATTTATCAGAAAAGGAAATATATCAATGGAAAGCTAATTAAATTCTGCTTTTATTGATATTCTCCATGTAAAAAGTTTTTGCACAAAATATTAAATGGCGAAAAGTTTAAGTTCATGCATATTTCTTGAAAGTCTCATAATGGCATTTCTTTAGTGTGTTTTACGGTTTTTTATTTGATAATATTATAGAACAAACATTTCCGAAGATAGCAGTATATATTTTATACTGATAAACATATATTAGGTAGGAAATTACCCGATTTCATGATTTTTTATATTTAGTTAACGCTAATTTATGCATACCGCTAATTCATTTATCACTAAACGAAATATATCAATGGAAAGCTAATTAAACTCCGCTTCTATTGATATTCTCCATGTAAAATGTTTGCGAGCAAAATATTAAATGGCGAAGAGTTTAAGTTAATGCATATTTCTCGAAAGTCTCATAATGGCATTTTCTTTGTGTGTTTTACGGTTTTTTATTTGATAATATTATAGAACAAACATTTCCGAAGATAACAGTATATCTTTTATACTGATACACATTATATTAGGTAGGTAAACTTGTACGGGGAGCGGAGAGGGTTGTATCCTTATGGTGTGACGTCACGGGCGATCCACCAGGCCTTATCATCTCGGTGGCCACGGTGAGAGGCGCGCGGTGTGAAGCAGATTGTCTTGCCGCGCGCCTCTCACCCGCCACTCTCCGGCGCTGCACACATATATCGTGGCCAAATGGGTTGGAAATGGGTGCTAAGCTGTCTGGAAAGGCACAGCTTTCTTGCTGTACCCATAAAGGATGCAAGTATATGCCATATCGCAAAAAAATCAATATCAGAAACACCCAAAATTCTTCAAGTACTATATTTTGTTCTGAGCCTACGTGTATTTGTATCAGGGCCGGGCCGGGAGGCCGCCTGCCGTGACGTTACCAGCAACTTTCGCGCCACGGCTGGAATGGGGCTGTTGTTTTCCCGCGCTTTTTACAAAAGTCATGTTTTTAGGGAAATAAGGCGTGGAAATGAATAATTTTTTTGTGGATTAGGTATTTTGAATGGACATTCAACATAATTATGCAAAGAAAAAATGGGTCTGGACGATTACTTTAAGGCACATGGAATAGATGGGAAGGCTCTTCGTTAGATTAGATCTTGGCTA
This sequence comes from Chionoecetes opilio, assembly GCA_016584305.1. NCBI lineage: Eukaryota > Metazoa > Arthropoda > Malacostraca > Decapoda > Majidae > Chionoecetes > Chionoecetes opilio. The sequence continues at coordinate 455,825 of JACEEZ010025474.1, forward strand.
AGTGATAGGCAACAAAGGGATATAATTAATGATTCTAAATCTGAATGGGGGCAGGTGACAAGTGGGGTTCCATAAGGGTCTGTTTTGGGTCCATTACGATTTTTTATTTACATGAACAACTTAGATAGTGGGATTAGCAGTAATATCAACAAGTTTGCTGATGATACTAATTAGGTAGGATTATTAGCTCAGTCTGATGTAAACATATTGCAAGTTAAGGAGACTTAGATAAATTAAATGAGTGGGTAGTCAGGTGGCATTTGAATTTTGATAGTGATAAGTGTAGAGTAATTAATGTGGGTAGAAAAAATCTTGGTAATAGGTACACTCAAAGACTACTTTATACTGGACTTGCTACTCATTTTGGGCTATTTCCAGTGGAGGCCAGTTTTGCGATTCCTGACATTTTCGAACATCACTGTCATTTCCTTTCCTATGGTTTATCAGTATAAATGATATACCGTTATCTTCGTAAATGTTTGTTCTATAATATTATCAAATAAAAAACTGTAAAATACACTAAAGAAATGCCATTATGAGAGTGAAGAAATATGCATGAACATAATATTCACTTAAACTCTTCGCCATTTAATATTTTGAGCGAAAACATTTTACATGAAACATATCAATAGAAGCGGAATTTTATTAGCTTTCCATTGATATATTTTGTTTTCTGATAAATGAATTAGAACTATACATAAATTAGCGTTAACTAAATAAATAACCTCATCAATCGAGAAAATTACCCGATTGATGATGTTATTTATTTAGTTAACGCTAATTTATGCATGGTTCTAATTCATTTATCAGAAAACGGAATATATCAATGGAAAGCTAATAAAATTCCACTTCTATTGATATGTTGCATGTAAAATGTCTTCACGAAAAATATTAAATGGCGAAGTTTAAGTGAATATTAAGTTCATGCATATTTCTTCAGCGTCTCATAATGGCATTTCTTTAGTGTATTTTAGTTTTTTTTATTTGATATTATAGAACAATCATTTACGAAGATAACAGTGTATCATTTATACTGATAAAACATAGTCTACTGTATTCATGGAACACATTTTTACTTGCCGATCCGATTGATGATGGATTTTTTTTAGTTAACGCTAATTTATGCATGGTGGTAATTCATTTATCAGAAAACAAAATATATCAATGGAAAGCTAATGAAAATCCGCTTCTATTGATATATTTCATCTAAAATGTTTTCTCGCAAAATATTAAATGGCGAAGAGTTTAAGTAAATATTAAGTTCATGCATATTTCTTCATTCTCTTATAATGGCATTTCTTTAGTGTATTTTACTGATTTTTATTTGATAATATTATAGAACAATAATTTACGAAGATAACAGTATATAATTTACACTGATAAATCACAGGAAGGGAAATGGGGGTGGTGTTCGAAAATGTCAGGAATCGCAAAACTGGCCTCCACTGTTCTCATGGGCGGGTTGGCGCAGGGCACGAGTAGCAAGTCCAGTATAGAGTAGTCTTTGGTACACTATATGCAATGCATGTATCACGGAAAAGATCAGGTGAGAAAGATCTGGGAATGCGGGTAAGCTCAGACCTCCGTCCTAGAAAACAATGTATTGAGGCTAGAAATCGAACTAATAGGGTGTTAGGATTCATTACCAGGAGTGTTAAAAGTAGAAGTGCTTATGTTATTCTAAAGCTTTATGTGGCTCTAGTCAGCCCTCACCTAGACTATGCGGTATAGTTTTAGTCTCCATATTACAGGATGGATATTGCCTTGTTAGAATCAGTGCAGAGAAGGATGACCATAATGATAGGCTACAGGGGATGTGTAACTTTAGTTATGAGAAGAGATTGAAGCAAATATATTTACACTCACTCAAGAGGCGTAGAGTAAGAGGCGAACTGATAGAAGTTTTTAAGTGGTTAAAGTGATACAATAATGGAGATGTAGGAAAAGTTCTTACAGCTAGTGATCAGGGTAGAACAAGAAGTAACGGATTCAAACTGGAAAAGCGTAATTTAAAAAGGAAATAGGGAAAAACGGGTTCACAAATAGGGTGGTAAATGATTGGAATGGACTCAGTCGTCAGGTGGTCAGTGCGGAGTCAATAGGGAGCTTTAAAAGGATTGATCGATTGATTTAATGCCAAAAAAGGGGAAAATGTGCCAGACATTAGAGGTCATATGGCACTATGGCAAAGCTTTAAAATGAGGCTGGATGTATTCATGGATGTATCGTAGGTAGTGTTAAGTAACAGGAACTACCCCGTGTAGGTGTCGCGGCCTCTTGTAGCTTTATTTTCTTATGACGGAGATGAGCACCGAGGCCACGCGCAGCTTAGCGTATGCCCCCACTTTATCTTTACTAGGCACAATACTTTGGTTTCATAAGTGAAGTAAAAATGTAAATATCTTCTCAAGCTACATTACAAGTCCCCTTGGGTACTAGATTGACATTTGATATTTTGTCATATGCATTTAGCACTCTCATTGCCAGTCAGTCCTTTGTTTTATTTTGGAAAAACATTAATTTCAGTATGTCAAGTTGGTAGTATTTATGTCAGTGATGAAATTTGGAGGCATGTGGGGAAACTTGGTTAGTAGGCGTACATCAGAGCTATAAGTGTCGATAATTTTCTTGTAAATGCTGCATATGCTGAGGAAACTTCTCATAATGCATGCAGTTAGTAGAAGGAAAGGATGCTGCAATGGATAAAAAGGCTTGAAACTTTAAGATGAACTGGTGTCTACTTGATAAGCCCACCCAACCGAGGATGAATGAATTAATCACATGCCCCATATGGATTAAATTTTTTTGTATGCTGCATCCAGTCACTCTCATGACCAATCCAACACACTACCTATCTTGATTATCTTTACTATGCAATCTACCATAAGTCTTCTCATTTTCACCTTTTTGGGCCATCTCTCGCAGCATTGCATATCCTTCTCGCTAAGCTATTTTTATTAGTATGCTGCAATAACTCTGTATTACCTATAAGTTTCTCTACCATGCACGTAAAAGTACGTAGTCATGTATTTGACCATTGTACCATAAACTGCAAAATTAACATGAATAGACTTTACCTCCCTTTTTCATGGTAACAAGAGCATGACCGCTATAATGACAATCCAGCCACTTTCAAACGGTACTCATAACTCACTATACAAACCTGCAATCAGTTATGATTTCATGACATGCACCTGAAACTACACAGGGCATTGTGTACATGTAAAGCACATGCAATTAGGTTATTACAGCAAATAATTAATCTCTTGTACAAACCACATCAATACACTGCAAGAGAACATCTCAAATACCTGTACTTTTTACTTACATAATGATAGGACACAAGAAACACTGACTAATGAGTGTTTGGCGATTTGATTACCATGGATTAAAAAAAATGTGTATTGTTTGGGGAAGACGAACGTCCTTTGCTTTCTATGTCGTTCCATAACACCTCATCCTACGTCTTTCTGGGATGCTATTGCCAAAGAAAACATAGGAAGAGGTACTGAGGGGGATCTAGAAAGCAAAAGAAATGTCAGAAAAGCTCAGCATAAAGTGTCTAGGTAGGTGATCTGCCAACCTGAAAACAAAGGCTATACCATGTAAACACGCAACTTTGTTTTTAAAATGATGAAATAATGACGAAGACGAGAAAATAATGCCTTTGGAGGACTGTTAGGACATGACAACACTACAAACACCTTAAATATTTATTATGTTCAACAGAATCCTTCACCTCTCCCTCCTATTCCTCCTCTTCGTCTTCTTCTTCTTCTTCTTCTTCTTCTCTTCCTCCTCCTCCTCCTCCTCTTCATTTTCATTCACCTCCTCACTGTCCTTCTTATTAGCAGCATTCTCCTGCAGACACTCAAATTTGCCATCCAATCGGCTCCAGCACCAATCCATCTGCAACTGGAAGAATGCCATTTCCTTGCCCAGCAGTTTCTGTGGAAAGAAAAAGGAAGGCAGAGAATTAAAATCTTACTTCCATAACACAAGGGGATAGAGGAAGATAGAACAACTAATAAGATAAACTATCATACACCTAAAGTGACACCACCTCTCTCTTTTATGAAAATAGCTACACTTTTTCTTGCTTACAGTATTTGTCAAAATAATGTGAACACTCAAAAGCTAGTGTGCATTATTATGGCATAAAATTAATGGTGTTCTTGAGAGTGTAGTACTTTAGTCAGGATACATCTATATCTCATTTTATGGAACCTTGTTTTATGAAAATTAAGTTACAAAAAACTTACTAAAATTCATTTAACGCACAAAATTTTTAAATCATGCACACAATTGTTTTTTATTTTAAGAAATCAATGAGAAAATCAATGGGAACATACTGTAGGATTCATTCAATGCATTTTATGCTTAACACAATTTTCCAGAAATGTAACTTATGTGTTAAGCGACGTATAGATGTAATGTGAACCCTATATGAGATCACAGTATCTTTGACGGAAAGGCAGCACGGGTTAGAATTCAAATAAGTGTCTTGTGAGCTTCCACTCGGAGTGTTTTTGTGTTGGATATCTCTGACGTCGAGTGTTTTGTGATATTTATGTTTTTTTGTTTTGTTTTCTATGCTTTTGATGGCCCCTACAAAAGACTTATCATGTGAAGTTAAATATTCCACAAATTATGAGTTTAAAGGAAGCTGGTAATTCTTCCAAAGAAATATGCGAGTTACTGTCTGTATCACGCACTTCAGTTTTCAAGTACCTTCGAAGGCATAGGGAAGATTGCGGCCTAATACGCCAGCCACCAAGAAATGGCCAGGACGCCCAAAGAAAACAACCAAATGTGCTGATTACATCATAAATATGAATTAAATTAAATCTACAATTTGATGCCGAAAATTGAAAGAAAACAATCCCAAAGTGTTCAGTGGGGTGTCAGTAAGAACCATATTGCGTCACGTTCATGATCTTGGATTTACCAGCCAGTAAGGAAACCCCTTCTATTGTGCACCCAGACGGCACGTAGGGTAGGATTCGGCAAAAAAATATCTGCCCTGGAGTACTGAGGATTGGCTGGATGTGTTGTGGTTGGAAGAGGCAACCTTTACTGTTACCTATAACCGAAGTGGAAGGATTTATAAACGTGAGGGTAGATAAACCCTAGACCCTCGGTGCTTGGAGCAGACTGTAAAACAGCCCGAATCCTTGGTATGGGGCTGTTTCTCTGGTAGGAGATTAGGGGAGCTTGTGGTACTTCTCAAGTATGAAAATATCAATAAGAATAATAACTCAGAGCTATTCTGTGACTATTTGCCCGAGTTTCGGAAGCATAATAGCCAGAAATTCTTCAGCAGGACAGAGCACCTACAAACACAGCTTAAAAAGTAACAAATTGGTTAGGTGACTGTCAGTTTAGTGATTGACCAGGTAACAGCCCCAATTAAAAGCCTATTGAGAACTTCTGGCACCTGATCAAGAAAGATTTACAAGGCCACAACGTGAGCTCTCTACCAAGACTTGAGGCTGCCATTAAGGAAACGTGGGCTAATATCCCCTTTCAGAGTCTCGGACTCTTGAAAATTTGGCAAATTTTCTTCTTGTATGTCTGAAGGCAGTAAGAAAAGCAACAGACAACCCAAACAATATTAAAAGTGTAATGCATCATTTCTGCATATATATATATATATATATATATATATATATATATATATATATATATATATATATATATATTTTATATATATATATACAGGTTCACAATCTTTTATCCGAAATTCTGAAAACCGAAAAGCTCCGAAAACCGAACATTTTTTCCAGACTATCTGTCTGAAATAGGCAGGAAAATGAGGGGAGAGGAGATACTGAGGGAGCATTGTGGTGAGATATGAGGGAGGAAGAGGAAGAGGAGGAGGAGGAGGAGGAGGGAGGAGGAGGAGGAGGAGGAGGAGGAGGAGGAGGAGGAGGAGGAGGAGAGGTGATAAGGGAGAGATAAGCTTGAGCCTACTGAACCACTACCTCTCACAGCGACGAAGGAATTTTTCACCACCAAAATAGATTAGTTTAGCCTCCCCCTTTTTTCTCCCCCCTCTTGTGCTTCCCGCACCCTATTGATGGGAATGTGTGTGTGTGTGTGTGTGTGTGTGTGTGTGTGTGTGTGTGTGTGTGTGTGTGTGTGTGTGTGTGTGTGTGTGTGTGTGCGTGTGCGTGAGAGAGAGAGAGAGAGAGAGAGAGAGAGAGAGAGAGAGAGAGAGAGAGAGAGAGAATGGTACAGTGGTTAATCTAAGATTGCATTGTGAGCTGTACATAATTCTTGCTCTATGAATATTTTGACACGAAACAATGATCCAATACTTCTGCGCTCTCTCTCTCTCTCTCTCTCTGTGGGTTTTCGATCTTTTTGCATTTTATACTTTCCGCTTTTACCTTCCCTTTATCTGCTTCTCTTTTTTTTCTTTGCTTCTTACCTCCTCCTGTTTCTTCCCATTCCTCTCTCTCTCTCTCTCTCTCTCTCGTGCCAGTCTTTTCATACAAACATGTCTCTCACATTAGTCAAAAAGCGTTAAAATCTACGCTAAAAATCTTCCATTCTGAAATCCGAAAAGTGTCTGGTCCCAAGGTTTTCGGATAAGAGATTGTGAACCTGTATATATATATATATATATATATATATATATAATATATATTTGTTTTTTTCCCAACTGGGTGGAGGAGTCTGACTGCACATTATTTCGCTGAGCACTGTACATCCTCCAAACCTTTCCCAATTAAATTACAAACCCTTCCCTAGTTTTTAATTGGTCTTCAAGAAAATAAATCCATTACATCTAGGATACTTTCATATGCAGTACGTGTCACAAATTTCCTTTCAAACTGATCCATCAAACTGATGCATATTCAAATAACCCATTTTCAATCTTCTGTTTCTTTACTATTACTGTGCTTTTGGAAAGTTTGTATTCCTTAGAAACATCCTCTTCATAACCCTGCATCTAATATATTACTTAAGAGGGTTGGTGAACTACAGGAAACCACTCTAAAGTGAACAGCCAAAGGTAAAGGATGGCCGTGATCACAGTGAGCCCAAGTGATACCAAATGTTTGTCATGGTTAGTTGGCAAACAATTGGCAGTAATGGAGCTTACCTGCTTGTTACCCAATGGCAGCCCGATATCACAAGTCTAACATCAGTGATATTTAGAATCTGCCTAAACTTCATAGTTTTATATACTATGTGCCACAAGTTCCAATAATTGTTTCTATATGAGTAGTTATTTGACTTCTTGATGTCATGAAAATATACATAATCACAGGATCAATCAAATGCCTCCTTGGTGTCAGTTATGCAACAAAATCTTCATTTAGAAAAAGCAAGTCAATCACATAAATCGATCCTTTATCATAGGTTCAGGCACTAAAATAATGGTATTACCCAGGATTCCTGGGCCAAATCTAGAGAGATGAAATGAAAGGAAAGCACATAACTATGACAGGATGCATTGGAAGACTTACAACATATATATTCTCTCAAAAACATGTAATGCAGAGCCTCACCAAAATGTTGGCCTGGGCAGGGGTGAGTTGCCTGCCTTCTTCAGACACTGTGAAGTCCTGCAGGAGCTCTGGCACACCTCGCTCCAGCCTCGTGGGCATCCCCAGCTTGCGTAGACGAGGCTCTATAGCATGGGAGAACTGGGGGAGGAGCCCTTTCTCCAGCTCCACAGTTTCTGATGCTACATCTCCTGCATGAGGCGGCACAGGATATTTTCTGTTCTCAAAATACCTGTAAAAAGTGAGGATGTTTGCTTCTTCAAAAAAGTTGAAGGGAACATGGCAAGGCTGCACACTGCCTCAGTCCTCAACAACATCTTGAGTTTTTAGTGGATCAGAATCCCTTCTCCAAACAGAACTGAGTGTGAAATTAGGTTATAGTGAAGTGGTTTATCCAAGTCACCACTATCAACCAACCCACAAGGAAGTAGTATGAACAGATGGGTGGGCTGGACACTGAATGTCAGCCTTAACTCGACCTTGCCACATATAAATCTTAAACTAGATTTTCTATTTTGCTGGCCCTCATATAAAAATTAATCCAATGAATGAAGAAATATCATGGTGACAACTCTATTCTGGTCTACTCACTCACAATGATATAGGTAACAATGCTTTAAGACCAAGAAACAATTTTCCAAGGGGGTCTTGCTGTTGCAGGTAAACATAAGGAAGGAACAAATACAATGATGCAGCCCAGATTGTATCATGATTGAACATGCTATAAATGGCAGTCTGTTAGACTGGTCTGGAAATTGAAGACTCAAATTAGGTGAAAATGTCCATATGCACCACTCTTAGTATTCAAAATTAATATTCTGACACATTCCTATATGTTATCAAACCATCTTTGGTTACCATATTTTGAAAACACCCCATACATTTCCTTGCTCAAAGGATATATACTTACTCCATAACTTCTTCTTTGGAGGCATTGGTGAAGAGTATACCACACTGGCCCACCAGCCGCTGGGACACCCTGTGCAGGTTTTCTTGAATCTCCTCTTCTGGGGTGCGTCCTAACGCAAGGGCCATCACTTTATTTTTGCCAAGGAAGAATCTGAAATCATGAATATCAAAACCTATGAATAACACTTAAGGGGGAAAGATTTACTCGAGTAGCTAAATATTTTTGGGACTCTCCTGCCCTTATTTTTTCTCTGAATGTAATATATTTTTTAACAGCAAACGCAGGATCTTGTGATTGCTTTACTCTGTGTGTTTCTTGTACTAATTGCTGACCTAGTCTAGACTCTAGGAGTCTAGATGCAAATACATTTTTGTGAGTTTTCACAAGACAGTACATGCAAAAATTATTAGTGCAAAACTATAAAGAGTAGAGTAGTTTCCTTTGTCACAGAAAGAAGAGACCTAAAATTACAAATTTTCATATGCATATTAGAATAAACAGAATAATGAGCGACCAGTTTACTTATAAAGTTTAATGGTTCCTCCCTCTTTCCATTTTTATAGACTGGCACTATATCCACTCTCTTCCACCCTTTTGCCACTTTTCCTGTTGTTAATTATGTTAATTCCAGCCTATGTTGATCTCAAGGAGGCGTTTGACTCAGTGCATCGTGAGTCACTCTGGGATCTTCTGCGACTTCGCGGGATTCCTGCAAGGACTATTGGTTTGATGACTGGTCTGTACTCTGGGACTGAGAGTGCTGTGAAGTGAGGGGGAGGTGTATCCAGCTTCTTTCCTGCTAATACAGGAGTAAGGCAAGGGTGCGTCCTTGCCCCATCACTTTTCAACACTTGTATGGACTGGGTATAGGCCAAAGTTGTAGATCAAAGTGATTGTGTCCAGCATCCCTCGGCAACACCAAGATCACTGATCTTATTTTTGCCGATGATGCAGTAATCTTTGCTGAGTCGTTGGAGGTCCTGGTGATGGCTCTCGAGGCGCAAGGAGGAGGCAAAGCCGTTGGGACTTGAAGTCTCCTGGCTTAAGACCAAGGTCCAGGTGTTTGGAGGCTTACTAGATGAAACAGTAGTCTGTTCATGCGTGCAGCGAGGACATTGAGATCTTGGAAAGTTTTACATACCTTGGTAGCGCAGTCCATAATGACGGTGGGTCACGTCACAAAGTCTTACGGCGGATTGGCATAGCCCACGGTGTTATGGACTCGCTCAGCAGGAGTATTATGCGTTGTCGGTACTTGTGCAGGACAAAGATCCTGATCTTCAAGTCGCTTGTGATCTCTGTATTACTCTATGGTTGTGAGACATGGACACTAAATAGCGACTTGAAGAGACTAATCGATGCCTTTGGTAATAAGTGTCTTCGCAGAATCATGGGGTATCGCTGGGATGATTACGTGTCAAATCAGCGATTGCACCGTGAGACTGAATTGAGGCCTATTACCTGCATAGTCCGTCAGCTCCAACTTCGGCTATATGGGCATGTGGCACATTATTCTGAAACCGATCCTTCCCATCGGGTTGTATCTGTAAGAGACAATCCGGCATGGAGGAGGCCAAGGGGGCGCCCACAAGGCTCGTGGCTGAGGCAAGTTGATGTTTCTTGTCGTGAGCTGCTTGGTATGGGAAAGGAGCCTGCATGGGGACTCGCGCGTGGTGACCCCCGGGAGTGTCGTCGTAGGGTGGGCGAGGCGACGCGCCCCTGGCGTATGCCCCCAATGATTGCTTGATTGATTGAAGAGGAGGAAGAGTCTTTCTTTGGCCTTTGTTTACATACCCTTATTGTGGCGCGAGCTGGCAACTCAGTAGCGATCCACCTCCCAGGGCTGTAGCGGGGGCGTGCGCTAGGCATACTCTATGCTGACGTCAACGTGCACCTCCATGTGCACCCGTTAGCATTGCATTACTTAACGCAGCCCTTGCCTGAAGACGCTATCAGTGACGCCCGAGTGCTCAGTGTACAGTAGTACTGCATTTCAAGACTTCAGTATTAGCCATGTTTTGGTGAGTACAAGTACTACAATATGTGCTGTTTTAGCATGTTTGAGTGAGTTCTTATTGTGTAGAGGGGATAGAGGTAACCATCGGATAATTCGGACTTTCGGCTAATTCGACCCAGATTGACCCAATTAGTTCAAATTAGAGAGGGTTTACTTTATACTTTTTTTTTTCTTGTTACTACATAAACGTGACACGGAAGGCAGGGAATATATCAGGGCAGTGGAGATTTGGCTAGGCTTCAGCTCAAAAATTCTCCATCTCCAAAAATATTGAAGCTAGAAACTATGGCTTGGTGGCATTCTTTACAGTGTGGACATAATCTATATAACTTTCGTGCATATTTTCCAGGAAAACTAACCAAAATATATAGGTTGTAAGTAATATTTTACTGTTAGTAGATGGTCAAGTTTACAGGGACATCTCAGGAAATATTGCAGATACGAATATTCTGAAGACATCCCTAAACTGCTGATTCAAATATTAGTTTATATGCATACATAGAAAAATGACTTTAGTAAGAAGAGTTTCGAGAAAAGACGGTAGGAACTTGCATAATTATCGGGTGATCGATAAACAAACCAAGAAAAATTCGCCCCCAAAAAAGTTTTTGACATAGTACTAAAAGGTTACATTCATTTTCTTTTTCCCAGGAGAGCTCTACACAGTGAAACAAAACTCACAGCTGTATCATAAAAAAGCTGAAAAAATAGAGAAAAAAAAAAATATGATTGTTTCCCGAAAAATATTTAGTTTACGCTACTTTTTGCACGAAGCATACTCATAAATATGAAAACTAATTGTTTTAATGGAAAACTGATATAATGCAGCTTCTTTTGATCTACAGCATACTGGCGAAGAATTGAAGTGAATTTACTGTTTATGTACATATATTCAGCCTCATAATGGCATTTATGTATTGTGCTTTACAGATGTTTAAGTGATAATCTTATAGAACAAACATCTCCAAAGATAACAGTATAGCATTTATACTGCTAAGCGTATTTGGTAGGGGGCAAATTACTCTGGAAAGTAAAAACAATTGAGTATAAAAGCACTTCCCTCAGCCTCTCCCACTGGCTGCCACTGGAATGAATTCATAAATATAATTACGGAATGCGAAGGAGTTAGGCAAACATAGTAATGTAAGGTTATGCCAACTTCCTAACTTCTCTCAATCTATAACTCACTGCTTTCTGCTGTTCCTAATAATTCATGCATCACTAGACCAGGCAGTTCTTATGAGCTCTGGAAAAGCTGACATCTCACATAAATAAATGACTTCACATACCTGCTGCGGCTCCATTCAACACGAATCTCCTTTAGTTTACTTGTCTTGATGTGTCGTGCGGAAAAGACAAACACTCTGGCATAAAGATCAATGCATTTCCGTATCTCTTCCACCAGATTTTGCTTGAAGTCCAGTCCTTTCTTCTTTGTTTGTGTTAAGGAAACTATCAAAAAGACATGGAAAAAATTTAGTAAATGAACTACAACTAGTAAAAATATTAAAGATTTGTAATCTGTATTAAGCGGGTATCACACGGGGCTTTTCGTCGGACTATTTCATCGAACTTGCCATTTTGCCAGACCTGTTTGGCAACCTTGCATCATTTCGTCGACCTTGTTCGCTGAAATGGTTTGGTGATATACAAAATGTTGCTCATTTAGGAACCTTGCCTGGGGACCCGTCGGGAACGGTTTTGGACGGGGAAAGTGGAAAAAGAGTTATGTACTGATAGTATATTAGAAGGATGATGTAAAATATATCCGGAAAACACTGGGATGACATAAGGCCGAAAATACATAAAAATATATTACCGATAAATCTACAGGATTTACTTACCTATTCCTGGAAAAATCTCTAGTTACTACAACGGTAAAACTGCAGTTTAATACAATACATGGAAATTGGTTATGTAACCTGACATAGCAGGGGGGGGGGGGGGGGGCTAACGCAGTGTTGGGAAATAAGAACACAAAGGAAACAATGAATTGGAGCAATCAATAACTCTATGATCATCTCGGAATCTGTACAGTCGTCCTGCCATTACCAAGTACCAGGTGGAAATATAGTTACATACTGTATTAAGTGAAACATAATTACTTCCAAAAATAAAGATAATTTTTTTTTTTTTCCCCACGTGCCATTTATTATTGAAAGATAGAGAAAGAAAATAAAACATATCAGTATAAAGTTCCGTGGGCTACGGCACCAAAACAATTACAGCTGGAACCCCTTCACCCAGCTGCTCACCCTCTACTCTCCAGTCTCTGAATCTACCACTGATGCACCTCTGAACGATATATAGTTATGGCAACAGCAAGTAAACCACCGGAAAAATGGACAGTGGCGGACAGGTGTGCTGGCAGGGCCACACACAGGAAGGTTAAATATGTGGAGGCAGCATGCCGCGCATTGCCTGTGTTATCGGGTGAAGCCGCTCGCCCCGCCCCAATGCGGGGAGATTGACCCTATAAGACCCTGACAAATTTTAGTGCTTTTTCTGATGGAGATAGTGTTTTTAATGGAAACGGTACCATAAAATTCGGTGATGATTTTTTTTTTCTCGTAATTATGGAGGAGAGTTTCACGTTCGTTTTCAGAGACACCAACTACTTTTTCTTGGCCTACAATAGGTGCTTCTTCTAATGGTGCTAGTTTTATTTTGCTCAAACCAAAAAAAAAAATGAAACCTAACCTAACCTTATTTTTTAATGAACCTAACCTAACCTAACCCAACCTTACAGGTTTTAAAGAAACCTAACCTAACCTTAACCACAATATAATTTTTTTTTTTGGTTTGCGCAAAATAAAACTAGCACCATTAGGTAGAACAAGCACCTATTGTAGGCCAAGAAAAAGTAGTTGGTGTCTCTGAAAACGAACGTGAAACTCTCCTCCATATTAACCCAAATAATAAATACCGCAAATTCTTCAGTAATACCGATGCTGCTACTTACTCTTTTTGTCACGCCTGGATTTAGGCATTTTTCCTGTCTTGTTCTGTTAGTGCGGTAAGGCGGATGACTTGCTGCTGTGGCTGTGGTCGACCTCAAGACAAATGTGATGCTGTGGCAGTCCTGTGATGTCTGGAGCTGTGGCTGTGGCAATTCTAGCGTTATCTGGGAATCACCTACAACAGAAAGCGTTACAAAATGTATCACTAACATGGGAATGTTAAATATATACAACGGTATAACTAAAGTCACAAATGCTACTTACATCAGAGAGCTTACCTACTGCGTACACCAGCGACTGTGTGAGACTTCCGCTCCACGTGGTTTTGTTTACTTGATTACTGAACTTGAGCTTGAGTTGGAAGTCACCCAGCGGATGTTGTCGGTGAAGCTGTTGGGAGAGAAGCAAAAGGGGGAAGCAAAACTACCGTAGATAACAGTAAAGTCGCCACCTGCAATCAGGTCGCCAGCCGCCAAATATTACGAATTATAGCATCACTACTGATTTTGATGTGCCACTGAAGATGATACACAGTTTATATCATGACTGTATAATCTACCCTATTTCAGGGTTGAGGCGTATTTTGTAGTGTCCTTTCGGAGTAAAATTATACTTATTTAAGCTCCGCCACTGCTTGCCATCACAAAATACGATTGTAGCGCTGCCAGACGCTTCTACAGACGGAGCCGAAGGAAAATGTATCGTACATTCACTGGGAGAGCCAGACAGACCTCGCTCTCACAACCTTAAAAAAATTACCCAACTGTAATTCGAAGACGTACGGAATCATGGTATACATCATGTTGCCATCATGGAAGACAGCAACAATTTATCATTTACATATATCACTTTTCCTCTCTTCTCTTTTCTTCCTTTCCCTTCCCTTTCCTTTCTTTTTCCATTTCTTTCCTTCTTTCTCTTCCCTTTTTTTCTCTTCTCCTCTTTTCTCTTTTCTGCTCCTGCCTCAAATCTCCAGGCGTTCGCCCTTTTCGGCAGACCGCTATAGGTTAGGTTAGGTTAGAAAAACGTTAGGTTAGGTTAGGTTAGGTTAGGTTAGGTTAGGATAGGTAAGGGTATCGTCGACTGCAGGGTAACTTTGTGTGGGAATCACAATGAGGTTATTTTCAAGAAAATCCTGTGGTTAGTTTCGGAGCTACAGCCATGCGTAGAGGGCCGCCAGCTGCCGAAATCGGCGAACGCATGAGGAACCCTGAGAGCACTTCAGAGCACCTCACCTGGCCTCACTGGAGGACTGTGGAGGTGTTCGTATATCCATTATGTACATTTTGTGGGTGACATTCCTGTGTAAGTTATGACAAATGTACCAGTTACATTGCATTTTTAAAGTAATTATAACTATTACTAAAGAGACTGTTTATTATATTAGTGTATTATGGCCAAATTACAAGTTTTATCGTGCTAGCCACAAGTCTTAACAAGGATTCGGACGCATTGAAAGATTGGAGGGAGTGGAAAAATTGTTCCCAGATGTCGCTGGAGAATATTAATATTTGTGACATCATTAACTGTTGAGTTGTTGTATATATCCGATCAACGTGTTGAACCTACTCCTAATTAAATACAGTATCCTTTGCATGTCGTGCGCATGTAATGAATGTTGAATTGGATGAGAATTAAAGGAAAAGAGAAACTTTTACGGGAGGAGTTCTGATAAGATTTTCTCATGCGCGCGATCTGATTGGCCAGGCTCTTGAAACCACCACCCACACCCACGACTGTATAATTTTACAGGAAAAGAGTAAATTCCGCTGCCGGGAGTGACTCTGCTCAGTTTTGTGTACACGCAAAAGAGTAAAAAATAAGTGGGCGGAGCTTAAATAAGTAAAATTTTACTTCCAAGGGCATGGACAAAATACGCCTAAAATACGCCTATAAGGCGTATTTTGTCCATGCCCTTGGAAGTAAAATATAAATGGAGCTAAATGGCTATAAATGGAGAAATTACAAAAATATCTACAAAGTGGCTACCAACAGTAGAGTCGCCATCTAGTGTTTATTTACTGAGTGTCGTACCATTGTCGTCGTCGCCCGAGAAAAAAAACGCGTAGTGAAATTTGAAACCGTACTTGCAGATACAAAGCATAAAACAAAGGCGTATTTTGTGCATGCCCTTGCAAGTAAAATTTTACTTATTTAAGCTCCGCCCACTTATTTTTTACTCTTTTGCGTGCATAGAAAACTGACCCAGCTAACCATCACCGGCGGGCCTACGTAGGCTGTAGAGCGGCGAACGGCGGCCGCCGGCGGCAAATTTACCTCCGTCAGCCCTCCGAAGGGCCGCTGGTGTATTTTCAGACGGGAAAACTTACTATGTTGAAATTAATGTACAGAATTTGAAGAATTGAATATTTCTATGTGTAAACATTTTGAAACAACAGTTATATGATTATCTTGCTGTAGTATTACATCAGTAGTGACAAGCAGCGGCAACTTGACGTCAATCCTCCGGAGGCCCGCTGGGCGCTGGTACGTATTTGTAAGTGGGAAATATTCATATCATATTATATATATTAACACAGTAATATACATAGTATCTCAATATCGGTACCATCACTATTATTAGGCCTGTTCAAGCTATTAAAAATTGCTATAGAAGTTTTTATAATAGTTTATAGAAATTATCATATTTCAGTTTATTTCAAATATTTCCAGCTTAATCAGGAACACCCAGAGATACATAGAAATAAAGATGAGATACGTACATAGGAAGGAGTTTACATGGAAAAAGGTTATCAGTTAGTCTATGTGTGTAGCTAGTATCATATAAAAATAACATTCTATTAATTAACCGAGCAAAGATTACGGGATAACATGTGCACAAGGTCATATTTTCCCTTATTTCTATCATTTCCAACATATTATCAATACATATCAATACTCATCGGTACACCTAAAAAGGAATATGTAGATGATGGAGAATTAACATGGATAATATCATGATTTAGAACAGAATATTATTTGAATTCCCTGCTATCAATGCACTAAACTGCCAGACGTACGATAGCCATTACAAAGGGTTAAAAACCCACAAAGGGCCTAAATTATCACCCTTAATCAGTCGATAACATAATGAGAACTTAGTTATAACATGTTTTCGCTCCTTCATTATATCGAAATAGACTGAATAATATAAATGATTGCAGTACGACACGTTTTTTTTAGGAATTCCTCGGCAGCGTTGTGTCAGTGACTCGGTGAAATCACTTCAAATCAGTTACTTGGAAAGCGCACAAGCGGGTGGATGTTGTTATGTTGTTCGCCCCAATCAATATCCTTCTACATGGCTGTACAGTGTTCCACGTACACCAGCATGTATATATATAAACCCAATAACGAAAATGTTTTTGTACTTATGAAATAAACAATGTCCGTAGCAATTATGATCTCCTTTTCATCGTATTACTGGATAACGACAGGAATATTTATGGTTATACTTTCTAAGTATATTGCAGATATAGTAATGTTTTTATAAGTGTTGAACAGTCCATTAGTCTATTAATCGGCTAATGGGTTGTGCAACACCCCTTAAAACATTACTATATCTGCAATATACTTAGAAAGTATAACCATAAATATTCCTCAATCAGTTAATATAACAGCGGCAAATGGGCAAATGCCCTACGGCGGGCCGCTGAGAGTGGCCCGCCGGTGAGCCTCTGAGCAAATCCCCAGCGGCCCTACGTCGTACACTTCCGTCGGGCCGCCGGTAAGACATACGGAGGGCCTCCGGAGGCCCTCCGTCTTTGTGTTTGCTGGGGAGCAGATACACTTATTTTACTCTTTTCCTGTAAAATTATACAGTCGTGGGTGTGGGTGGTGGTTTCAAGAGCCTGGCCAATCAGATCGCGCGCATGAGAAAATCTTATCAAAACTCCTCCCGTAAATGTTTCTCTTTTCCTTTAATTCTCATCCAATTCAACATTCATTACATGCGCACGACATGCAAAGGATACTGTATTTAATTAATAGTAGGTAAGGAGTAGTAAGGAGTAGAGTAGGTGACTCTTAACAGGTAAGAAGTCACATATATTAAAATTCTCCAGCGACGTCTGGGAACAAATTTCCCAATCCCTCGAATTTTTCAATGTGTCCGAATCTTCGTTGATGCTTGCTGGCTTAGCACCAAAACTGGTGTATTATTGCTATAGTATAGTCAAATACTTAAATATATTCATGAGTGATATTACATTTGCAATAGAAATGTATAAATTTGGTATATATGTTATATCACACAAAAAGAAAGCCTTTTAGAGAACCTATCGCAGGGCACGAATACGAACATTTCATCAGTCTGATTCAGCGCCAACACGGTAAGGAGGTCTCTAGCCTACCCACGGGCCACCACACACCCACCACCACCCAGGCACCCACCCGCCCACCACCACCCGCCCACCACACACCCATCACACACCCACCCACCACACGCCCATCCGCCCATCACACACCCACCCACCACACGCCCATCACCCATCCGCCCACCACACACCCACCCACCACACGCCCATCACACATCCGCCCACCACACACCCACCCACCACACGCCCATCACCCATCCGCCCACCACACACCCACCCACCACACGCCCATCATACATCCGCCCACCACACACCCACCCACCACACGCCCATCACACATCCGCCCACCACACACCCACCCACCACACGCCCATCACCCATCCGCCCACCACACACCCACCCACCACACGCCCATCATACATCCGCCCACCACACACCCACCCACCACACGTCCATCACACACCCGCCCATGGATGTTAAACGGGGGAGATGCACTGGAGGATGAATCACAACCAGCATTCATCTAGGTTTAGGCAAAGAATAATTGGTGAAACGTAGATGTAGGTACACGTAGCCTACATACGTACAGTTCCATGAAAGCATTAAACATCCTCGACGCACATCGTGAAATGGCTGTGTAGCAAATAGATATTCAAATAACAGTTTCATAGCGCCCTAAACATTTCAGTTTAATATCAAGTCCATCTATAGAGTTAGAAAACAATGCTAGGCCATTCTAAGAGCTCAAAACAATTAGATATCGATGTGTAATACAGACAATCACGCTACTACTCTTTGCTGTGCCTTCAATAATGTAAACCTTAACGATATTCCTTGAGCCTCTGCAAGAGGTAATGAAGTGTACGACACTTATACTCTCGGCAACATCAAGAAAGAGCTTTGGCAGCGCTACAATCGTATTTTGTGATGGCAAGCAGGGGCGGAGCTTAAATAAGTATAATTTTACTCCGGAAGGACACTACAAAATACGCCTTAATAATATGACACAGATGAAGACACAAAATGGCATAGACTCTCCAGATAGCCCCTTCTAACTTTCCTGAAATCATGGATGTAGAAATGTAAGTATCAACGCCACCACACGTCTGTAAACAGAAAAAAAAGTTGCCCTGTTGCCCGGCGACTTTACTGTTGTCTACGGTAGGTGTTTCATTTTCCCTCCTTCCTCTCTCTGCATCACATTCATACGGGGTCCCCCATCACTAAGGGGCCCCCTGCCTCTCATTCTCTCTCATTCGTGCTCTCCAAATTCTCCAAGAATTCTTTTAACTCGAACTCACTCGAGAGACGCAGAGTAAGGGGCGATCTGATCGAAGTTTTTAAGTGGATAAAGGGATTTAATAAAGGAGAGGTAGGATAAGTTCTTACGGCTTTTAACCAGGGTAGAACAAGAAGTAACGGATTCAAGCTGGAAAAGCGTAGATTTAGAAAGGAAATAGGGAAAAACTGGTTCACAAATAGGATGGTGAATGAATGGAATGGTCTCAGTAGACAGGTAGTTAGTGCGGAGTCATTAGGGAGCTCTAAAGAGGGCTGGATAGGTTCATGGATGGGGATGAAAGGTGGATGTAGGTAAGGCGTATTTTGTGCGTCCTTTTGGAAGTATAATTGTAGTGTTAGGTGACAGGAACTACCACGTGTAGGTAGGCCTCGCGGCCTCTTGTAGCTTCCTTATTTTCTTATGTTCTTTATGTTCTTATGTACGCTTCCAGCAACACGACTATCACTCTTGCACTCAGCACACAACCCCAGCAGGTACTCCATCTGCCTATCCACACTCTTTAAGTACGTAATACGTCCAGCAAAAACGTGAAGTGTGAACCGGGCCTATATATATAAGCAGTAAAGGTCACAAGAAGAAGAAGAAGAAGAAGACAAGTTGACATATAACACGGTAACAACACTCAGTTCACCAACACCGCCTGCGTCTGTCCCCTGACCCTCATTGCTCCTGGTGCAGGGAAGTCCCGGAAACCATTGAACACTTTCTGCTGCAGTGTCCACGCTTCCACTCTCACCGTGTAGTGCTAGACTCTCAACTCCTCGCCCTGAACGTCACCACTCACCACCTGTGACCTGCCCACCGTGCTGGCGGCGGCTGGCGTCCACCTTCACGGCAACACGCTGTCATCCGCCTCACCTGTACCTTCCTGAAGAAGACAGGTCAACTACCACGACTGTGATAGCATCATAGAACATCACCAGGGCTCATAGTGGTCCCCAAGGGATCCTCGCAGCCGTAAACAACACCAAGACCACTGAACCATGGTGTGGCAGTGCTTACCGAAGGGTGAGGTGTTTGTAATGTTTGTTGATGCTTTTCAACGATGTACAATGTTATCATTGCTCGCAAGGCCTCCCTAAGGAGCTATGGGACCCACTTGGAAGCATTTCATGCGGGGCCCGGTAAATTTTTACACTAGGACCAGAATTCTTTACACAATTGGGAGTATGATTTCTGCTTTTCCTTAATGGATACTACCTAAGAAACTTTCTTTGAGTTTCCGTCTCGAATCACTACTTTCCGAGATATAAGATGTTTTTAGTAAGAAGGAGAGTGCATAGGAGATATGAAAATTAACTAACCTAACCCCACCTTTAGACTAACTGACCTGACCTAACCATGTTTTAACCTCCTAACAAAAGCCAAATCCTCATTAAAATGTGTCCGCGGCAAGGGAAAAACAGACTCATAGGAGATATGAAAATTAACTAACCTAACCCCACCTTTAGACTAACTGACCTGACCTAACCATGTTTTAACCTCCTAACAAAAGCCAAATCCTCATTAAAATGTGTCCGCGGCAAGGGAAAAACAGAGGCAATGCAGGTCACAAGAGGAAGAAGAGTGAGGCGCATGTAAACACTTGTCTCTTGCCTTCCTATGAACAACTTATTCTATCTCCGAAAGTAATTATTTGCGACCGAAGCTCATAGAGAGAGTTTCCTAGAATACCATAAGGTAAGCAGAAACCATACTACCAATTGTGTAGGGAATTCTGCTCCCAGTGTAAAATAATACCCGGGCCCCCAGCTCTATGGCCAAGGTAAATTTTTACACTAGGACCAGAATTCTGTATAGGTACAAATGGGAGTATGGTTTCTGTTTACCTTATGGTATTCTAGGAAACTTTCTCTCTTTAAGTTTCCGTCGTAAATCACTACTTCCTGAGATATAAGATTTTTTACATATACTAACGAAAATCTAATTATTTCAACCAGATACGGTTAGGTTAGGTTAAGTCAGATTACGTTAGGTTAGAGGTGGAGTTTGGTATAGTAACTGATGATATCAAGAAAAAGAAAATTTTTAAAACTACGGCAGTGCAAAGCGGAACAAGATTTGCGGGGCGGGGCGGGGCGGGCACCCCCCACAGTGCCCCACACCTATACAAAAATTTGACAACCAGCAAAAACGAATGCTAGATTCATTCAAAGCACATCAAAACTATTCAGGAAAACTAAGTTTTTACCAGTTTAGTAATTCTGAAGAATTCCTTCACCCCTATTATTTTCTTCTTCCCCCTATAGCCAACAATTTTGGGGAACTGGCGGGAAAACGGGGTTTTTGGGTGGGGGAAGCAAATATAACTGATTTATGGCTCTCCAAAAAAATCATCCAAGTCACTCAGTGTTTTCATTTTCTTTTAAAGTAGGAGTTGGAATGAAGAAAGTAGGAGGTGGAGATTGATTGAAAGCCGAGCGAAGCGAGGCACTGCTTGATAGGCCGGGGGTCCGGGGGCCGCCTAGGCCCCCTACTCCTGGAGCCAAGGGGTGTTTTCATGTTTGAGAGGGCCCCGAGATCACTCACCGGATTCTGATAGAGGACCACCTGGGGCATAATATTAACGAGGGTGGCTCATCTGAAACCTGGCAATAATCTCATAAATCACGGATTTGTCAAAATTATGTTTTCCGGAAATGACCCTCTGAATGTCAGGTGAGCCTCCTTTCGATCGCCATAGCACCTAAACAAATTCACTTACGGAAATGAATTACCACTCAAAAGAAAGCTTAACTTATCCGCTACAAGATTTAGCTAAAGTGAAGTTGATTACACAATGAACGTTTTCAGTAGGATCATAAATACAAAGTTATATCAAATGTTTTGAAAAATCTAGGGTTGTAATACACAAAAAATAAAATAAAATATATGGAGTGACAAATCTCATTGATTTTTTAGTTTGTACTAGTTTATTACACATTAGAGAAGTTTTTAAAACGACCAAACATAATAATGTAGGTCCATGTGAACAATTAAGGTCAAATTAAAAGAAATTATGAATTTACTAAAAACAGAGGTAAATACCACTACACTTTCTCTCAAGTTTAGGACATGAGAAGTACAAACAGAAAAGTCTCGCTTATCTTAGCTTCCTTTTTGAAGGAAAAGTAGGTTTTAAGAGCAGTAGTGATGAATAAGGATGGTCTTGGTGACCAAATTGGAAAAATGTTATGTCCATTTTCTTAAGTACATAAGGGAAAATCAAACATGATTCTACACTGAGAAACTGAATGAATAAATCTTACAATAGTTTGTTTATTTGTTTGTTCCTAATAATAAAAGGATGTAATATAGATCAGAAAATTGTTCCATTTTACGAAAATGAGGAGTCCAATTTTCACGAGGAGTGTGGGCTGGGGTCACTTAGTACATAATCATCCAGCACCTATCTTTTATCTAACTAGCTGGATAGATTTCATATCTAATCTCTTGCTAAATCAACTTACATGAAGTGTCTTGTGCCTTTTGTTTAGAAATATTTTATCCCTTCTTGCTGCTGTCTCTATACAAGGGCCATATCCACCCATGTATGGAGTATATATGCCTCATATTTGGGGGGGATACACTCACGCAGCTCTCCTTTACAGGGTGAAGTCAAAAGCTTTTCGCTTTCAAGTCCCCACCTCTGACTGTCTTCAATATCTCAAAACACCTCCTCAATCTTGTTTTACTTGCTATCTTTTACTGCTGTTTTCATGCTAACTGCTCTGGTAGAAGGCATTGTATAAAGAAAAATAATTTATTGTATTATGATACTCCTATTTATATGTGTTTCTTCTCTCTCCAGATCCTCTCGTATGTGCACGGAAATCTAATGACTATGGCAAGGGTCGACCTATCTATCTGAGGACCAACTTCTTTGAGGTCGGCCTAAAGAACACAAACATTGACCTGGTTCATTATCATGTTGACTTCAAGGATACTAACATGCAAATTTTATCACTGCCCAAGAAGAAGCGCATGTAAGTTCTGTCCTTTACAGCTAGGCTAGCACTAGTAGTTCCATTGGTGTACAAGGTAAGCCTCTAATTAAATTCTGATGAGGATGTAAATTTGATTTCAGAATATGTACCTTGTTTACAAAGCTTTGAAAGTCTTTATATTACAAAGGTAAGAAGGTGAAATAGAGAAGATATGTTCCAAGTTTAGAGCTGACATGATACTCATCTTCATGGCTTTTGAGCCTGTGCTGGGACACGAGGCTGTGAATGATGTTGACACTGATACCAAAGCTGCTCCACAGTTTTCTGAACCAGAATTCCACAGGTGATTAAAAAATTTCTCTCTCCGATTCCCCTTTAACCCCTTCGCGCCCAGATCTTTCCTTTGCTATAAAAAATTGTATGTTGTCGAGCTGTAAAATTACGATAAGTAACTGAATATACCTAGTGGACAAAACAGGTCATATCTATAAAATATTGCTTATATTCACTAAAAATCGTCTAATGGTAGCCAAATTACAATGGAAATTACGTTCTGGGTCTCAAGGGGTTAAGGAAGGCTGTCATTGCAAGGTGAGCCTCAACACATACCACACGGCACTATCACTAGAGGGCAACAACTGTGATTTGCCTCTTTCATTACAAATTCCTGTAGGAATTAAAGGACCTCTCAGACAGGGTAGTGAAAACTTCATAAAATTAAAATGTTGTCATACAAATCTGCATCTTATAAGGGACTACTTTACAGTAGGGCCCCATGGCTACCCATGGCCCCCATTTAATTTTTTTTTTTTTTATTTTTTTTTATTTTTTTTATACTTGCAATTTCAAGGCTAATGATAGGTTATAAACAATACTGAGTTTCATAACTAATGACCAAAGCCACTAAACTAGTGACTTGGTGACTCAATAGTTAGGGAAGGACGCCTTGTGCTTGTCAATTTTCATCTTTAAAGCAGCTGCCACTGCATTGCACTAAAGGCTGGTTCACACTAACAAAAAGTCAGTGGCTTTCCTGTAACTTTTTCCACCGGCTGGCAAAACCCGGGAGAATATTACCACAACCAAGCCAGCCTATGGCTTGGTCTTTTTTGACCGGGATTACATGTTGCTAAGGGTCTATCTAACCACCAAGTTTGGTGTCAACAATGTATTTTGGTTGCTGTGGTCGGTGGAGCTTTCCTAGAATAATCTCTTTTAAAACAGACTATGAGGAGTCATTGAAATCTAAATTGTACTCTTTTTTTTTCCTTTTTCGTCTTTATTATGAAACAAACTTCATGGGTGTAGGAGTGTAGGTGCAGCAGTTGTGGAGATATTAGCTTGTGAAGAGGGGCAACTCTTGCTAAAATGTGCCCTTGCCTGGATGGATGGCAAAATGGTGGTTTTGACAAGCTATCACGAGCCACCCAAAAACCCCTTGGCAATTTTTATGATAAAAAAACACGCTGACTTCATCACAATGCTATTTGAAACAAGTACTGTATTTGATGGCATACAAGATGCACTTTTTTCCAAAAAAATGGCTCAAAAAATTGCCCTGGGTCTTATATGCGTAGTAGAGGCCTCCCGTGGACTAATTTATACCAGACGACCACTGCCGTAGGCTAATTCAACCCCCGACGCTCACTACAGGTACCGTAGGTGACACCACTGGTGCTGCAATTTTCCACCGCTAGCCAACCACTGTCCTGCTGGGATTTTCCCCACTGAAAACTAGCAGTTAAAAAAGTTATTTTAGGAAAGTTTATGAGGCTTTAAGGGGGGCGGCTGATAAAAAAAAAAAAATCTTTATTTATTGGGTTATTGCTATAATATTTACACCAGGAGTCAGGGAAACCATATACAGGAGAACCTCGTTTAACCGGCATTTAAAACAACGGCAGCCTCAAAACAACGGCACTAATCGACCCAGGCTTTTTTTTTTTTTTTTTTTTTTTTCCATGATAAACTCTGGGAACTCTCTTCCTGTTTCTTTTTTCCCCCATTTTCCCTATGACTTACACTTTTTCAAAAGAAGAGTACAAGACACCTCCCGAACTAAATTGGCTCACCCCTCTTTCTTATTTTATTCTCTGACTGTCTTTTTTATAGGGACTGGCAACTAAGCGGCCTTTGTGTTACCCATTTTTGTTGTGCCTTTGGGCCCGTTCCTTGTGATGGAAAAAAAAAAAAAAAAAAAAGGGGGATTTTGGGGGATTCCCTAAGAGTAACTCTCAAAATAACGGCAAAATGAGTTATCCGGCATGCGCCCCCCCCCCCGATGGTGCCGGATGAACGAGGTTCTCCTGTACATAATTCTAGCCCAATAAACCCATTCTGCGACCGTTTAATTTTTTCCCTTTCACCCTTTTCGGAAAATAACGAAAAATTCAAATGGCTTCTACTTCTATAATAATTTCTCACAGCATGAAATTAAATGGTACAAGGACCTTGTTCAGCCCTTCAAACCTATAGAGAGAAATTGTAGTGGAAAATCACTTGTTTGCAGAATATGAATTTATTTTAATTTTCAGCTCTGGCGTGAACGAAAGAGGAAAATAATTGAAAAAATCAACCCTTCTTTATCATAAAACTCTATAGAAGAAATAGGAGGTCTGGGCATTTTTACATTAATTTTTAATTGAAATTTTTAAAAAAAAATAAAGGGAGTGTTCATTTTTGAAGGTTGAAAACTTGCGTTTTGAGTATGGGCCGCTAAAGTTTTCGTTGTTTTGAACTCCATTTATGATCCATAATAGGTGATTCATGGTTTTTGATTTTTTTTGAAGTTTTGAGTATTTAAAAACATATAGAGTAATATTTCTTTTTTTGAATCATATATTTTGAGCCCGGGCAAATAATCCTCTTTTCAGGCTCCGGGTTCCCCCCCCTGAGGGGGGGGTTAATCCCCATAACTACGAAACTAAGGCGAATTTTGATGAAATACTCCACATTCAGACTGTTGATTGCCGTACACAGCTCCAGGAATTCTATTACATTTTAGTTTTTTTTCCAATTTTTGACCAGCTGCCCCCCTGAAATGAAAACTGTGTAAGAAGGCACTTGGGGTTGCATGGTCTGAGAATTCACTGAGGATACTTACCACAGATAACTCTTATTATGCTTATCACTGCAGATGTGGAGGTGTGAGTAATACCGTGCAAGGGTCTGTGTGGTGTTTAGGGGACAGGGGTGTAAATGCTCGAATCGATGGTCTGGAGATGGTGGGTGACTCACAGCTCGGCCTTCTACTGTTGCCCAGGGTTGAAGTCCACATACATCTACAGCCCAAAAGGGGTCCCCAAGCAAACATAAAAGGGATTTTCCTTTAAAATAGCAAAAAAACGTCGTCGGGGAAAAGGGGCCCCTTCAACAGCCCCCTATGTGGTGAGATGGCAGAGGAAGACCATCCATCAATAAGGTGGCCAGGCTAGATGAAGAACAGGTTGGAGTACTGGGCATATGGCGTGCAGGAGCATGTGTAGGCAGAGTCGTGATGGGACTGGTTCGGGTCCCCAGCAGCAACCAGTAGTAAGGACGTCACGGGGAGACAAGCCTCTTGAGGATAGAGGAGTGCAGGCAGAGCCAGCATAGCTTTGCTCAAGCCCAGAAGTGTCTGCAATAGGTGTCGCCGGCAGCCCAAACAATGATTACGATGGAGTCGAATGATACAGAGAGTTAAAGCTTTGGATGCTCTGATGCACACAAATGAAGCTGAACTAACAGG
>JACEEZ010025474.1:487500-571209 GCA_016584305.1 Chionoecetes opilio
GGAGGTAAACAGTGACTGGCGCTAAATGCTGGATTTGGTATGCTCCTGCACGCTGTGTAATAAATGAAAATTAATCACAAACACAACCAGACCGTGTAGCTATGTTGGAAGGTAAACAGTGACTGGTGCTACATAGCAAGCTCGCCCACGACTGCACGGGAGTGGTATTAGGAGAGGTAGTAAGTCTCAGGCTCGCTCATTTACTGCTTGGTATGCTATGAATACCATTATTCTAGGTGAATGTAGACATATAATCGCATTTTAATGGCTATTATTCATATATATGATTAAATAGATAAAAATACAAGCAAGGCGCTCATCCACGCCTGGCAGCGCGGCCACGGCAGCAGCAGTGTTGTCGTTAAGACATAATTATAAGACACAAGTTACCCATGTACACATGATGACATGATCCATGGAGACATAATGACATGGAGGTTTTGAGGGTTGTCAGCTCTTCATATATCTGATGTGATGATGCTAATTCATAAAGGATGGGAGGTCCATGTGACATAAGTGTGGCAGTAATTCATAAAGGATGGGAGGTCCATGTGACATAAGTGTGGCAGTAATTCATAAAGGATGGGAGGTCCATGTGACATAAGTGTGGCAGTAATTCATAAAGGATGGGAGGTCCATGTGACATAAGTGTGGCAGTAATTCATAAAGGATGGGAGGTCCATGTGACATAAGTGTGGCAGTAATTCATAAAGGATGGGAGGTCCATGTGACATAAGTGTGGCAGTAATTCATAAAGGATGGGAGGTCCATGTGACATAAGTGTGGCAGTAATTCATAAAGGATGGGAGGTCCATGTGACATAAGTGTGGCAGTAATGCATAAAGGATGGGAGGTCCATGTGACATAAGTGTGGCAGTAATGCATAAAGGATGGGAGGTCCATGTGACATAAGTGTGGCAGTAGAAAGTATATGAGCCACATTTCTCCTTCCACATTAATGAGTTGTCGTATCTGCTATGTGTTCGCTGTGTTGGATCCAAGCTTTGTGAAAGGCAAAGTGGTGTGTGGCTATTGATGACTGGCTGAAAGACAGTACTTGCTGCTATGGAGGAAGTATTAAAGAAAAGTCCATGTGATGCAGTTATGTTACAAAAGTCTTCAACAATAAAGAAAAATGACAAAGTGCAGCAACTTTACTTTGAATAATGTTATGTAAACATAATTGGTAACTATTCCTCTAGCATCATGTACATGCACTCCTGTACAATCATGTAGTGCTTGACTCCGTTATGAGAATCATCCCACTAATGTCAGTAATATAATATTTACATATAAAATGGAAAAGAAAATTTTATTGAAATGAAGCTGTAAATATGAATGATAAGGATGGCCGTGAAATAATATCAGTGACCTTTTAGACTCAAGCATTCATTTTTTTTTTACAGGTAAACGTTGATGTGGAAGGCGAGCAGACAAAGAAGTATCACGTGTGCATGAAAGCAGTCCACAGAGAAAACTTAAGTACACTGACTAAGGCCCTGAATGCCCCACACTCGGAAAGGAATGTGCCTCAGAACATAATACAGGTATGCTCTCTTGACAGTCTTAAATTTAAGATAGAGCTTCCTCATTATTATTGTTATGCACGGAGGAAGATGGTTGGCTGTGTGTGTGTGTGCATGCGTGAGTATGTGTGTATGTGTGTTTTTGGGACGCTACCGAGGAGGTTTTGTCGCGAGAATCAGCGCGGGAGAGCAGTGGGGCGCTTGGGGGTGCCGGGCCAGGCGGCAGTCCTGGTTTGAATACTGAGCGGGACAGCCGTCCCGCTCCCCATGGGTCATGAGCCCCTCCTCTCTAGCTCCACGTCCTACTTCACAACTTCACAGTTTCCCTCCAAAGTTAAGCCCTGTACGAAAGTGAACAATCGATACAAGTGTGCGAAGCGCCTAGTAGTCGTCCAACACATTTCTCCCAGCCTGTGGTGTTGTATAGTCTTGAAAGGAGTAAAAGAACAAAAGCGCTGCTGTGTTTGCCTCCTTCCCTCATCAGGGTAATTGCTACAAGTCACTCATCCCCGGTATCATGTCCCAACCCACCCGCCTGGTGGGAATAATAAGTGTTGCCTGAAGTGAATTGTAAGTGTTGCCCTCAATTGAAGTATAAGTAAGAGTCCAGCACTGTGGGGTCACTGGGCAGGTGTAGCACTGGTGTATTCAGAGCAGGGGATTCAGGCGTGCATTAGAATGGTCAGTCAGAAGTGGAATGCATTACAATGGTGTTTTCGGAAACGGAATTTTCTGCTTTCGTAACATTACACTGGGTCAACTATGTTTGAAAAGTCTCAGGGTTTTCCAGGCTGAATTAGGACATAATTTTGATGAATTGGGAGTAAAATGACCTGGATTGCACAATGCAGGTGAGGTTTTGGCTCAGAAATTTCAAAGCAAACGACTTCTTTCGTCAAGATAACAAAAAGAGAAGGCATCAGATGAGAAAACCGTGATGATTTTATGGTTTTAAAGACTCAGAATATAAAAGTGCAGGTATCCAAATCATTATTTTTTAATTAGTCATCAAATTGATAAGCATGAAATTTTCAAATAATTAAAGGTAGAAGAATGAGAGTTATGACAAAAAGTTCAGAGATGCACGGTATAAAGCCTTCTTCGATGGGTTAAGTGGCACTGCATGGTGTCCTCTTCAGCTCCAAGTATCCGCCAATCATGACTAGTAGCCTACCCCCATGATCAGCTCATGGAGCATTCTGAGGAAACTCCCCAGACTCGTCGCTATGAAATTTCAGGGAACCATGTGTAGAACAGGAAGTATCTTAAATATAAAATTTTGGAAGGACCTTTCATGTCACCAGTGGCAGTGGTTTATCCTTCGGTTTAAGAATGAATGCAAAACGATGTTCACGGGGCACTTAGGGTGTTATGGCACATTTTAGGAAATCGGTGGCCTTAGGCGACGTTCTGTATGTCGATCGAAAAGAGGTTAGTTCCCAATGTTGTAGAAAGGCTGCACAGGGATTAAGCACATCCATCCTTGTCCAAGCGCGCGGTGGAAATGATTTATTAACCACAAGCTTCGTTTGCGGGTTTGGATCAGATCTTTGCCGGTCAAAAACGAGGTCGTTATGATGTTTCGCGTCCCGGCCCAACTGCCTGCGCCAGCCTCTTTCTTAAACGACAAGTCTGTTCCGGCGATCGATGTCTTTCTAACCCACTGCATGCCGCACTCGCAAGGGTTCAGTCTAATGACAGTGATCCTTGTTGCTGGCTCATGCACTCGTCACCGCTCGTCCGTAGTCCCTTGAGATGTGCACTGCGCAAGAGGGTGAGGCGAACTGTTCCTTGGAGAGACACTTCAAAGAGCGCTTACAGCTTCTAACGCCAATCTCGGATCGATTTTTTCATAAAAAAAATTTTTTATAAGATTCCCTAAAAAAACTTTTTAAAATTCAAAAGGGATTGTTTGAATATCAGGGAAAAAATAAGCAGAATGTAGCAAAAAACAATTAAGGGTTAAAATTTTTTATAAAATTTAAAATTATACAGGAGACAAGATAAGAAGGAAAGAAGATCAAAAAACCCATAGAAAGAAGATCTTGAACTAATAAATGGTAAAAGGGGGAATTTAAATCCAAAATTAATTCACAAACAAAATGAAGTATCCCAGATATACAGGAACCAAAAAGATGTTGGGTGGGTTGAGTGTTAGGGGGTTTAGGAAATCGGTATATAGGGAAGTTTTAAGTCAAAGGAAGGAAGTTCCATATTAAAGAAGGTAAAGAGGTTAAGTAATCTTAGGGCCCTTATTAAAAGGTGTTTATGGGAAGTTTTTGGAAATTTTAATCAAAGGGGTTTGTTTTTGGGGTGAAGGTATTTCGGATTCCTTTGGCCAAAAAACCCCAGGGTAGGGAAATTGTTTTCCGCCAAAACCTTTTTTCCGCCCCTTTCCCGGAAAGGTTTGTAAAGGGTTTTTTAAAGTTGTTTGGGTTGTCACCCCGGTCGCGTGTCGCCGGCCCCCGGTCCGGCGATTCAGGCTCCCACGGTTTATTGTGCCCTTTCCGCGGAAAGTTCACTCAGGGTTTTTTTACGCTTTGCCAAAGTCCTTACCCCCCTGCCGCTCCCTGACCCCCTGCCCGGTGCGGAACGTCTCTGAGACTATTGAACACTTTTGCTGCAGTGTCCGCGCTTCCCTCCCCACCGTGTGTGTACGCTCTCAACTCCTCACCCTAAACGCGCCACCTGTGACCTGCCCCACCCTGCTGGCGGCGGCTGGGGTCCCCCCCCTCCCGGGAACACACTGTCCCTCCGCCTCAAACCGTGCCTTCCTGAGGAAGACAGGTCAACTATAACGCCTGTGATAGCATCATAGGACATCACCAGGGCTCATAGTGTTCCCCAAGGGATCCTCACAGCCCAAAAAACAACAACAAAGTGACGTAAAAGTCCGCGATGGGGTAGTTGATATTGGCGGTTGCCGGACAGAGTAGGACAGTTCAGTCTTTCTAAATATCATCTCATTCATTGGTAGTTTTTATAATACCATGTATTTGATATAACATTATGGAGCGCGGCGGGCGCGTCTTCCCCTCGAGGGTGTCAAGTGCAGCACTGAGGACATCTGCATGGACCCTCCAATCTGGCTGGCTGGATTACCTCAGCACGACGCTGGCGGGTGTGAAGCCTCGATTTTCAACAGCGCCACTAACAGAGCGCGCGTCACGAGGCACAGTGTGGACGGGGCTTGAGTCAGATCTGACAGGCTGGGAAAAATCTTTGTGGCTGCTCTCTGTATTCTTTTTATCTTCTTTACATCCTTCCTCTTGTGCGGAGACCAAACTTCTGTGGCGTACTCCAGTCTAGGGCGTATCATGGCCACAATAAATCTTATTCATGTCCCTCGGGCCATATAGACAAAGGCCGTTCTGATGTTTGCTAGAAGATTATTATGTTTGTAGGGACAACAAAATTTTATTAATGGGGTTCTTCGGGTGATAAAGTCGTCCTGATTTGAGGTCGTTTGGGGGTTATAATAACGTAAAGTAATAAGTATTAGTGCCAATATACCTCACTAGATTCACATATTTAGAAACAGTGAGTGCAGGAATTGGGAAAGATTGGGAGACAATGGGTCACAATGTAAACAAAGCCTCGTACACACCTGACCCATGGTTGGTTCTCATATTTTTTACTTTTTTTCATGCTATTCTATAATTTTTACTTTTTAAAGGATGATTGTATTTAAAGGATCAAAAAGGAAAATAATATGCTATTTTAAAAAGCTTATGATTGCATATTGTCCCAGTGGCGCTCACAGCGGTCTGACAAATGAGTGCAACCCCACTCCACCGAACGTAAGTAACGGGGAAACCCGATGATCGTTAATCAAAAAAGAGGTATCAAAAGCGACATATCGTAAGTGCGAAATATCTTTAAACAGGGCATCGTAATGCGAGGTGGCACTGTATTTAGGAAGAGTGACAGTGAATAAGAAAGAGTGAGTGAATTAGAGAGGGCTTACTGTACATAGGTGAAAAGCCCTACACTAATGTTTAACTCATAAACCAGCAAAAACAGAGTACAACTGTCCATGTTTAGTGCTGTCTGGCATCTTCACGGAAGACTACATTGGTGGTGGATTGTTGCGTCGCTCTAGCCACGTCTGGCCTGGCCTTTTACTCCTGCCATTTTTACAGTAGTTTGTCGCAGTTTTTTTAACTGCTTCAGTCATGTTTTGGCCTTTAAAGCGGCAGATTATAATGAGGATGGCTTCAGAGAAGGGAAGGCAAACAAAAAAACAGATTGGAAAAAAAAGAAGAAAAAAAACCCTGATGAGATAATATTTTAACTTTAGAAAGTACTTTTCACCTAGAAAGTACTTTTCACCTAGAAAGTACTTTTCTAGAAAGTAGTTCAGCATACTTTTTTGTGCTGAATGCACATTTTTCCAGGAACGTAACTCTTGCGTTATATGAGGTCCAGGTATATGTATTATCTTCCGCGTCCAAATTGTCTTACAACCCGTCGGTTGGAGTGCAACTCAGTTGTTACTAGATCAGTTTTTGTACATTCAATCCAGGCTGACTTGCGCTCAATCAACTTATGACCAGTCGGGCAGAACCTAACTCAGTTGTTACTCCACCAGTGTCTGTATAATGTGTATATGCCTCAATATATCCATATTCAGACACATGCACATACAAAAATCTTGTGTGCTTTTTGGTCAAATTTTTTGTCAAATAATGATGCATTTGTTTTGCTGTTTGAAATATCACCCCAAGATTTCTCCACAATGAGGCCCCATTGCCAGAGGTTTACTTCAGCCACATAATACTGCTTAAGATGTCCTATCTCAGTGTTGAGTTTCTCCCCTATAAACCACATAGCGCCAACTCACTCTGTCCCATACATGCCTTTCACACTCCTGGATACTTAGGCCCCTGTGATGCAACACCCCCTTTACCCCACATCTCCATTCCTTTCTTGGTCTTCCCCTTCCTCTCGCACCTTCTCTAACATGATCTATATTAATCATTCATCCCACCATTGTTTTTACATGATCATGCCACATCAGTACTCCCTGGTCTGCTATCCAATAAGCTACAGCAGTTTCTACTATACATCTTTCTGACCCTGTTGCTCCTCACTCGATCAAACTACATAATAGCCCCTGACATTGCTCTGGAGCACTTCATAGCCAGTATTTCGGGTCTTTTCTTTGCTTTGCAATTAATGTCCATAACTTGCATCCATACTAAACAATTGGAGCTATAATTTCCTCAAACATGCCCAATCTCTCTTGCTCCAAACTCCCCTCAGTGCTCCTAAAACCCTAGCTCCTTGTCCCACCCTATGGGTCACCTCAGCCATGGACCCCCGTCACAATGTTCACTTGTAAATATCAGAATTTAACTTTCTTCTGTTACACACTTTAAATTATGTCACTAGACTTTGTAGCTTCTCCTTGCTACCTATAACATGTGCTGTATCATCAGCAAACAGTAACTGACTCACTCCCCATTGTCTCTTGTCTCTGTAAATCACTTCAGCCCCGTTTTTCCTGACCAAGGCTTTCATTTCCTTCACAACTCCATCCATGTAGATGTTAAGTAACCAAGGAGACATGACACATCCCTGTCTGTCCAACTGGGGAAGTATTCCCCCATTTTCTTAACACACCCTCACACATCCCTACTTTTACTATTTCCCTAAATGACACTTTCCATTTAGATAACTGTGTACTATATCTTCAACAGATGCTGGATGTGTTGTTCCAACACAACCTCTCTATTCGCTATGAGAAAATTGGCCGCAGTAACTTCTTCTCATCATGTGAAGAATTTGGGAGATCTTTTGACATTGGGGGAAGTAAAGAAGGCTTGGTGGGATTCTTTGGATCTCTCAGACCTGTTGGATGGAAAGAAAATACTCTACTCCTGAACATAGACAGTAAGTCCAATATATTCGAGCTTGACCAGCCGTGTTTTTATCATCTCGGTATTTATATTTTAGAAAAAAATGGCAGTGTTGATTGTCATTACTGTAGGCTGCTTTTCAGTCACCGAATGATAAATTCTAGCATGACCATGTTCATAAAGCAACCCGTTACCAGGAAATGTAGTAGATGATGAAAGAGTTTGCCTTCCCATTCAAACCAGCATCAAACCTTCACCAGGGCACCAGATGGTGCCCTTCACTTCTTTGATCATCTCCATATCAGCAGCATCTTGCGTATCTAATCCTTCCAACACCTGGAAATTGCTATCCACAATTATACTAGTAGATTATTTTAAATCATTGGAAGGGAAGAATGAGAGTGTATGATGTATTGTTTGCAGGACCAATTCAGGGCATTAGTCATCTGCGATGGACATACCTCATAACCTCATAAGACATTATGGGAAAATCTGATGTTAAACATGAAAATGACGAGAAACATGACGTTGATGAAGGTGATGAGCTATCTGTGATGAAAAGAAATTATACTTTGATACAATGCCACAAGAGTTTTTGGATTTCATGCCCGCTTTGTTTTTGTTGTTGTTCCTCAGGCTGCCTGGCCGAACATTCCCGTGCTTGTAAAATAGGCCACGGCCTGGACCTGGTTTTCCCACAGGGCCTTCATGGAGTGTATGATGTGTTGTTGGCGTGTGTGTTTGTGTGCAGTGCAGTCTTCCATAATCTGTTTGATAGTGTGGGATGCTGTGCTGCATCCCGGACAGGGTCACATTTCTCTTCACTTTTTTCCATGCCTCATCCCTTATTCTCTTTGCCCTCTCACATCTTCCATTAAACCATTCTTGCTTTCCTTCTTGATTTGGTGTATTTAGTGGATTTTGTTTTTGTTTTTGGAAGGTACTAAACGACAGGGTAAGAAATAAAGTAAGTATACAGTAAAGCCTCTCTAATTTGAACTAATTGCGGGGAGACCTGGGTCGAATTAGCCGAAAGTATGAATTTTCCGATGGTTACCTCTAGCCCCTTCACACAATTAGAACTCACTCAAACATGCCAAAACAGCACATATTGTAGTACAGGTTCACAATCTCTTATCCGAAAAACGAGGAACCAGACACTTTTCAGATTTCGGAATTTTTCGGATTTCAGAATGGAACCAAACCTATATTTTACCATTAGTTATGTATTTCGCTATACGAGATTTTGCTTTACGAGTATGCCAGGTGGAACCTAACTACTCGTATCTTCGGGACTTCCCTGTAATAGCATTACAGTAAAAGCCTTATAACTCGGCACTGTATAACTCGGAATTTGATATAACTCGGCAAGGCAGACTTGTGTGTGTTTTTTTTTTTTTACACACACCACCCACCCACCACCCACCCACCCACCCACCCACCCCCACCCACCCACCCACCCACCCACGCCACGCACGCACGCACATCTATGCCTATAGCACGTGTAGGCAGTGAGCTCCAGGGGTGGGATGGTAGGCCCTGGAGGTTCCCTTGAGGGCTGTGATGGTTGGTCCTCGCCCGTGGTGGCGCAGGCAGGATTCTTATAGTGACGCCTGTGATTAGAGGCTCATGCCGCCCCCTGTGTCCTCCCATGCACTCGCAGTCGAAGGTAGAGTTAATGGACAAGGCATAGTGTTGCAGTAATTAAGTGCTCAAGTGATGTAAAATTAAGTTGTACAGGTACAGTACTGTATACAATACACTACAGAGTTGTGATTATAAAGTGATTAAAGTGATACCAGTGTTAAAATGCGACTGAGTCCCCCTAACATCTTCTACATGTTACAACAAGGCTCCCCTCTCCTTGAATTACATGCCTGCTGCTACACGTTCACTGGTAAGTGTAGTTTTTTTTTCTTCTTTTTTTCCCCCCCCCCCCATATCAGAAGACATTGCATAACTCGGCACATTGAATAACTCGGCAAGGGCCAGAGCCCCTATCGTGCCGAGTTATAAGGCTTTTACTGTAGTCACTATTTTAAACAATACACACCTTCTACCACTAAATCACTAGCAACACAGGCTCCTTCCTTATAATATTATATCTTAATATGTGATACATCAAAACTCCTTAAAACCCAAGCATTCCAGAATAAAATGAGAAAATAATACAATAATGTTGAGTTGACAATTCGAGCGGCGATAAGCGGTCTAATAAAAAAAAAAAAAAAAAAAAAAAAACCCCACACACACACACACACACAAATGGAATCCGTTATATCCGATGTCCGTTACATCGAGGTCCATTATATCGAGGTTTGACTGTATGTATTATTTTATATCACATTTTTTTTTCAGTTGCACATGCTGCCTTCTATAAAGAGGACGATCTCATACAATTCATGGTACAAAACATCAATCTTCGTGAATCAGAGCTTTATGGACCACTTCATCCTAAAAAGAAGAGAAGGCTTCTGCAGGAACTGAAGAATTTAAGGGTAAAACTATAGGCTTATATTATGATACTGTATTATATGTCTTGAAACACTTATTTTTTTACGATTTGTAGTTTTCACTAATATATTTATCATCAAGATGTACCTACTTTCAGGTCCAAGTTACTCATACTTCAATACCAAGAACCTACAAAGTTCTAGAAGTTGGGGAGCTTGGAGCAGACCGTCAAACTTTCCCTCAGGAGACAGCCCAAGGCACCACAAGGTTATGCACAGTGCAGGAATACTTCCTTTCCCAATACAAGAAGAGGCTACAGTACCCAAGCCTTAATGTTCTGCGAGTTGGCCCACCAACTAGAAATATTTACATACCAATGGAGGTAATTCTTTTACAATATTAGTACTATAATTTTGTCAAATGCAAGTGACTATGGATGAACTGGACCTGGGAGTCAATAGTGCATGCTGTGGCAATGTATTACCTAAGAGGGGCATGTGGAATGACGAGATGGGATGGTCTTAGTAATGAAAGTGTGTAGATACAGTGTGGTAAGGGAGTGTGTGCAGATAGAATGAAGTGTGGAGTTGTGGAATGAATGAACAGAAGGGATGATATGGAGTTGGTAATAATAATGATTAGGATGGTAGCGTTTTTGCCTGAGTTTGATACTTACATTTATTTGTATTCTGGTTGGTGAATGTAGTGCAGTACTTAATATCCTGGTGACACTTAAGAGAAGCTTGAATCTATTGAGGTTCCATGTTTATGTGGTGGTGTGCCGGGTGCCACACCTCACCCCTTCTAGTGTTACCCTGGCACTGGCCTGGGAGGGAAGAAGTGCAGTTGAAGGGTAGAGCTTAAAGTGACCAATGGGTTCTAATAATAATGTGATATATTTAACATGATTAAATTAGTCTTGGTTAGGTTAGGCTGGGTTAAGTTTGGGTAAGTTTACTTAAACAATTTAATTAGTCTAATCATAAATAAATCGGCTAGCATTAACTTAATGTTCCCCAACAGATCTACTTCCGAGATAGTTTGGGCATTGAAAGGATGAAAGGAGAGAGAGTTTGTGAAAAAAAATTGTGTGTAAAATTGAGGGTCTTAGGATGAGAGGAAGTTCACCTGGAAAGTAGAAGGATAGATAGAATACAGTATGATTGCGATGATACGAGTAGACGTGTTCTACAGAGCTTCCTCACACACCAAAATTCAGGTATAATGAGCTTATTCATACATAGGTTGAATGGGAATATATTCTTGGGCACTGACAATGCTTTATTTCAGTAGTACAGTACTCATGTAAAAAGCATAATATCATATAGCCAGAGCATGGGTGTAAAGCACAAACAAATGGCTCTATGTATAGGTAAGAAATTTGAGTTTCTGAAGGAGGTTTAAGCTTGAACCTCAGTACCCAGTGTTTGTGAGGAGTAGGCTGTCCAGAAGATCATTGTTTGTCATATTAAGAAATTAAGCGGCTAAATTACTTTTGACCTCACTGATTCAACTGGTTTGTTAATGATTATGGCTGTCAAATTATTTGCAGATTAATCATCGTGATTTATATCACATCACATGTCAAGTATTTTTCAGAAATTAGAAACCGTTTATATTGTTACTGGGTTACAAATGAAATTGCCAGGGAAATAAATGAATTAATTTTTTTTTTTTTTTTTTTTCTTACGTTGGAGCCTATAGCGCCTGTAGGCTATTATTATTTTTTCCTTTGAGGGCTTAGCTGGTTGCCCCTGCTTATTCTTGAGGGCTGTGATGGTTGGCCCTCGCCCATGGTGGCACAGGGTGGATTTTTTTATAGTGACACCTGTGTTGATAGGTGAAGGTCTTACGGATTACGTCCGTTTTCTGTGATGATCTATCCTCAGTTAGGCTCGTGCTACCGTCTGGTGTTCCCGCCGCCGCACTTGTATGCAATGCTTATTTTTTTACTTAAAATTTTGTAGGAGAAAGAACTTCTAGATGGTTAGGACAGATCTACAGTATATATAACAACAGATTGATTGATAAAATGTTGAATGAATGAGGCATAAATGAAGAACAGTGTGGGAGGAAAGCGTAGAAAGATATGTAAAGGAATGGGGGAGGGCTGGAAGCATAACTCAACACAAATAACAAGCACAGGATTTTATAAGGACATTTTATGGCCATTCCCTGGATAGCGGTAGAGTGTAAGATGACAAAGAACATTTTTGCCTCATGTATGTCTCTCATTTCTTGACATTGATACTTTAATGCTGCTGTATAGTTTGGTGGTAGTGATGATCAAATGCAATTTTTTTCAGTGTTGTAAGATTGCCCGAGGACAGAAAGTAGCGAAGAAATTGAGTGACAGAGAAACATCAAGCTTTATTAGAGGAACAGCCAAGAAGCCCTATGAAAGACTGAAGCACATCAACAGTGTAGTGAATGAGCCACAGTTTGCAAAGGATCCAATCATGAAGGCTCTGGACTTTTCATTAGCAGATAAGGTAGGTTGATATTTATTACTTATAGTTTAAGTGAATCTTATTATAGTGGTTCCTCACATTTGGCGTGTTCCAGCTTGGCCAAACACACAGAACCACAGTACAGTAAACCCTCTCTAATTCAAACTAATTGGAGGGAGGCCTGGGTCGAATTTACCGAAAGTTTGAATTATCCGATGGTTACCTCTAGCCCCCCCACACAATAAGAACTCACTCAAACATGCCAAAACAGCACAGATTGTAGTACTTGTACTCACCAAAGCATGGCTAATACTGAAGGCTTGAACTGCAGTACTACTGCACACTTGGGCACTTAGGTGTCACTGATAGCGTCTTCAGGCAAGGGCTGCGTTCAGTAAGGCAACGTGCACGGGTGCACACGGAGGGTCACAGTAGGCATACAGTATGCCTAGCGCAAGCTACCCACGCACTACAGCCCAGCTGGGAGGTGAATCGCCACTGAGTTGCCAGCTCGCGCCACAATAAGGGTATGTAAACAAAGGGCAAAGAAAGCCTCTCCTTTTTGCTCTCCTCTTCTTGCCTCCTTAATATTTCATTTCCTGCTGCTATAACTTCTGTTGCATCAAATACAGGGTCATCAGCAAGTTATTCTTCAACAATAAGAATAGCTACAGAGATCAATTTTGGCAGCTGCTATCTTGGTAGCAATGTAAATTGTGAAGCATTCAGTATCGTTCAGTAGGGAGGGTGCGGGGGTTGACCGCTACTGAACGAGAGCAGACCTGGCAGGTGTTACTCCAGGGATTTGTAAGGTCTTCAATGTTTGAGGTGCTTAATGTGTTGGAATTTTGGAAAGCTGGAAAGTTGTTGAAAAATTTGAACTTAGCCTGAAACAGGTCGAATTATCCGACGTTCGAATCATATGGGTTCGAATTAGAGAGGATTTACTGTATTGGCGATAGGTTGGATAGAGTACCAGAATCTGAATTTGGCGCTTCAAATTCACTTTTGGCGAGACGCTAAAGGTGGCGGTTGCTGCTGCCAAGATGGCCGTCAGATGTAAACATCACCCCATCCTGCTGCTGCTCTCCACTGTAAAACGTCTGATATCTTGAGTCTGCAGCTTCACTTGGGATACCTACCTCGCTAGGCGACGCCCTCCGTGCCACCACCATGGGTCATTACCTTTCAGACTCTTCCCGCACCCATGGATAAGAGAAACATCCCGTTTGTCTCCCTCACCCGCTTGCGGGCTGCCGCCACACAACACTCATGGTCCACCTGCACCGCCTGCATCTCTCACCAGACCCGCACTGCCCGTCTTCAAAGAAAACTCTAATACGCTCTTTGTTTCACTATTCATTTTATCAATAATATTCGGTCCCAGCAAAAACTCCATCACCATTTTCCTGCCTCCCTTCCATCATCTCCTTCCAACTGTATTCCTATTTCACGTTTCACTACTGTTATCATCTCCGTTCTTTCCCTGTTCTGTCTGTAGTCGGCTGCCAATATTTTGTCAGTGTGAACAGGCCTTAAACACTCCACAGCCAGTCAGTCTCGCACATGCTGCTTTAGTACTTACACCACGACTTAGCTCGGTCCTATCTTGTGACGGTACCTCTTCTTAGTGTTTTTAAGTGCTTGTGTGACTTGGTATCCAGCTTCACTATGTCTGATCTGATGCCCAGAGTTTTGCTAGCGATAGTGATTCAAAGTACTGGTTGAAAAATAGTGTACATACAAAGACTCCCTCTGCTGACAAGACTCAACTGCTGCATCAAAACAAGTGTGTTAATTTTTTGGTGTATTATTTATTGTATTTTTTTATTTTTTATTCAAGTATATTTATTTGATTTTTTGCGCATTTATTGTACGGGGGGGGGGGGGTAATTTTCGGTAAGTCTTAATATTCTATAAGTTGGAAAGTTGTAGAACCTCTATTTTCAACTTAAAGAGGTTTTACTGTACAGTAAACCCTCGTTTTCCTGGACTATTAGGGGGAGCACTGGTCCGGGAACCTCAAAAGTCCGGGAATCGCAACAGTCCGAGGCCATTATCCACCCCCGGACGTTTATCCTACTCTGTCCGGCAACCGCCAATATCAACTACCCCGCCGTAGACTTTCACGACACTTTGTTGTTGTTTTTAGGGCTGCGAGGATCCCTTGGGGAACACTATGAATCCTGGTGATGTCCTATGATGCTATCACAGTATCGATAGTTGACCTGTCTTCTTCAGGAAGGCACAGGTGAGGCGGATGACAGCGTGTTGCCGTGACGCCCGCCGCCGCCAGCAGGGTGGGCAGGTCAAAGGTGGTGACGTTCAGGGCGAGGAGTTGAGAGTGTAGTACTATACGGTGGGAGTGGAAGCGCGGACACTAGGGTGCCAATAGCGCATAGGGGTAATTTTTCTAAGTCAATATTTTTTCACGTACTTTTGTGGTATTCTGCCTTGTACTTAGAAACTGTCGTGTGCAAAGTTTCAGGCTAATCGGTTGATATTTAGAGGTGGTGGATCGATCTTGAACATTTCCTCTTTTCGCCCTCAGGTCATGACCACGAGAAAGCAAACTGAAGTTTGGCTTCTTGGCCATAGTGTTCCTACTATCACAGGAGCAAAACTTCCCAGCCGTGGAGACGTTTTACGACGATTTTTCTACGCACACAAGGAAGAGAAGAAGACGGTGCAGCAGAGTGCAGCTGAGGCTGCAAAGGAGGTCCTCGACTTCTGGACACGAGCTAGGATCCCCACCATCGCAGAAACTAGCGTGAGGAGGAAGATTACTGGACTTTTCGACGAGTGGAAGATCCTGAGCAAAAGCAAGAATAACTCTGGAGTCACGCCTTCCGAAAAACAGAAGACCTTCCAAGAAAGTCTCCCAGACCTTTTGGACATCGCCCACTCCGACGCCCTCACTCTGATGACCATTCCTGAAGACAAGGAATTCCTTCTTGCCCAGCGGGAGAAGGGGAGGCGGGGTTCGATGGCTGGTCTGGACAAGAAGCTGAAAGAATCGGTTTGCCGACGTGAAAGCTCTCTCACGTAGCCGTCAACAGACGCCAAAAGGAGAAGAGATGGTGGAGCTGGAGTCGTCATCGTCTGAGTCATCAAGTCCAGCCAACGCTGCCAACACATCGACTTCTTCTTCCGACGCCGGGGTCGCTTCTCCACCAAAGCGATTGAGGACACGGGGCACGAAGTCTGTCCTATCCCCTGATCTCGTCGGAGCCCTTGACAGAACTGGGGTCAGTAGCCGCCAAGCCCTTCGAATTGTGGCGGCTATGGCAAGTAGCTTGGGCCACGATCCACAAGAGCTTGTGCTGAATCCCGAGTCCATTCGACAGGCAAGAGCGAAGTACAGGTCCACTTTGGCGAAGGACATCAAAGAGACTTTCAGTCCTCTTACCCCTCTTACCGTTCATTGGGACGGGAAGATCCTTCCTCAGGACGATGGCACTCGCGCCGAAAGACTCGCCATCCTCGTCACAGGAGAAGGAGTGGAGAAGCTCCTAGGAGTCCCGAA
This sequence comes from Chionoecetes opilio, assembly GCA_016584305.1. NCBI lineage: Eukaryota > Metazoa > Arthropoda > Malacostraca > Decapoda > Majidae > Chionoecetes > Chionoecetes opilio. The sequence continues at coordinate 503,318 of JACEEZ010025474.1, forward strand.
ACTGCACTCCGGAACTGGTGATGCCGCCGCTACAGCTGTGTTCGAGGCTCTAGAAGACTGGGGGGTCCAGGAACGAGTCGTGGCGATGTGCTTCGACACAACCAGTGCCAACACTGGAGCCATCAATGGTGCTTGCAACAGAAGATCGGCCGACCCCTCGTTTCACTTGCTTGCCGTCATCACGTCCACGAACTTGTCCTTGAGAAGGCCTTTTCTACGTGTTTGGGGTCATCTTCTGGTCCTGAGATCACCATCTTCTCTCGCTTCAAGGACTACTGGTCTTACATCAACCAGTCGGCAATAAACCCTCCCACCAACGAAGATCTGCCGGAGACTCTGGTCTCCAAGAGGGACGATCTCATTTAAGGTTTGAAACGTCTGCTTCAGACAAAGCAGCCCCGTGACGACTATAAGGAACTCGCTGAGCTGAGCATCCTTTTCCTCGGCGGCGCTCTTCCGAAGACCTCGATCCGTAGCCCCGGAGCGCTTCATCGAGCGCGTTGGATGGCGCGTATCTTTTACGCTCTGAAGATGATCTTGTTTCGGGAGCAGCTGACTGGAGTCGTCACACCTCGAGAAATGTCAGCCCTCCAGCGGTTCTCATCGTTCGCAACCGAGATCTACGTCCTGCGATGGTTCGAATCGACGGTTCCATCCTACACTCCCACCAACGATCTTGGATTCGCTAAGGACATCCTTCAGTACCATGACGAAAGTATTCGGAAGGCCTGCTTCACCACTCTGAGCCGCCATTTCTGGTACTTGAGCGAAGATCTCATTGGCCTGTCACTGTTCGACTCACGTCTCCCTGTCTCCGACAAACAAGCAATTGTACACAATGTACAGGCCATTCTCTACGATGAAGGAGCCGAGGAACCCGCCAAGCGAATAAACCTCCCATCATCACAAGTTCCTGCGGCAACACTGCCCTCCTTTGCCACAAAAAATTCCCTCCGCCTCTTCGAAGCTCTTGATATCAAGACCGACTTCCTGTCCGCCAACCCTCGGAAGTGGCAGGAAGAGGAATCGTACGTCGAGGCCTGCCGCCGAATCGAGGGACTTCGCGTCGTCAACGACACAGCCGAGCGAGGAGTGGCGCTCATCCAGTCCTTCAACCTCCGGCTGACCAAAGACGAGAAACAGCGCCAGTTCCTCCTCCAAGTTGTGGAGGCTCATCGCCATCAACAGCCCGGGACCTCGAAAGCTTCCCTTCCCCGGCCAAGCCGGCCACAATGAGTGGGGTGGCTTCCCATGATACCCCCCCCCCACCGAGGGGCTAATACTCACCAAGAGGGGGACCAGCAGCCCTGCTGGGGAAGGGATGTCCGGCTTGTCCGCTTTCAAGAGATGACATCCCCTCCTTAATAGGCCAGTGCATAAGGGTAAATAACAAAGTTGTAATCCGCCACCCCTAAATATCAACCGATTGAGGTCAAACTTTGCATACGATGGTTTCTTGCATAGATGCATCATTACACCAAAGTAGGAAGAAAAATCAAACTTTTTATTTTTAGTGGCACCCTAATGGACACTGCAGCAGAAAGTGTTCAATGGTTTCCGGGACTTCCTTACACCAGGAGCAGTGAGGGTCAGGGGACAGACGCAGGCGGTGAAGGTGAGCCGTGAGTGTCGTTACTGTCGTGTGGCTCAGGCGGAGTCGGGTGAAGGTGACATCGAGGACGCGGAACTTTTTCCTTATCCACGGCTGGGGGTAGAGTCACTGCGGTATTGGCCCATGGAGGTGATGCGTAGGGCATCGCCGAGTGTGTTGTTCCAGGTGGAGCAGCAGACCCGGGAGATAAAGCGTGTGGCCGCGGAGAGCAGCAGAGGGAAGGGGATTGTGTTTACTTCTGTTAAGGCCATCTTGGCCTTAACACTTTAGACGCTGTCTAGCACTCATACGTCATGTGCCATACAATACATACATATAACATACAAAACATGGTTTAATATACATGTACAGGTAATAACAACATATGATTGCAAGTTGTACATACAATAGATGTAAACATTACATTATAAATGTAAACAAATACAACTGCTGAGCATGCTGCCACATGGCGGGTGGTGCGGCCACTGACCGAGGGTGACAGGAAAGGCTCGGACCGCTGGACAACTTTGTCGATTTACAGACTGGACCAGGCATTTGTCCTGGACTCTGACATATCCCCGGACCTCGGATTTTGACCAGCAAATCCGATATCCGGGAAATGGAGGTCCGGGAAAACGAGGGTTAAGTGTACAGGGAGGTCCCGTTATACGAGCATTCGGTATACGAGAATCCGATGATACGAGATATGTAAATTAGGGTCTATTTTCAATATACGAGATCGAAAATCCAATGATACGACATTCAAACTGGGGTGAGTAAAATTATCAAGTTCAAAATGTGCGCCCTACCACTCCCAGGCTGAACAAAGGAGGGATTTGGTTGACCCCAGTGAGGTCACCCCTAGCAAGTTGTGACCTGAAGGGTAATTAAGCATATGGTGCGGCCGGACATTTAGGGGTAATTAGCAGGTGTGGGGCCCCAACCTTGGAACCACTACACTACCTTCTCTTGTATAACGTGGCGTCCCATACATTGCAAAGTCTTTTTTGCTTGTTATGCATGTTTTATGTTTAGTTAATGTGCAGTTATGTTATTTTGTGTGCTATTTTCTCTTTCAGAATGCTTTTTCTACAGAATAGGTAGTACAGTGTGGGTAATATAGACGCTGTGTGTTTGTTGTGTTTGCTATAGTTTATTTTAGCTTGAAAAACATGTCTTTTTTTTCTTCTTTTTTATAATTGATGGGGTCCTGGAACCAAACCTATATTTTACCATTAGTTATGTGTTTCGTTATACGAGATTTCGCTTTACGAGTATGCCAGGTGGAACCTAACTGCTCGTATCTTCGGGACCTCCCTGTATATTGATATAAGTTCCGAAACATGCGTGCAGAGATCTATGAAACTCATAAAAAATAAATGGATATCTAAGCTATACATTGGTACAGATCCCACTTTGATATTATTATTCTTCATTGAATACCAAGTCTCTAAATGTAAAGTTTATTTCCTTTGTTTTTAAGAAATGACATTTACAACTTTGTTCCTCTCGGACACTTCATTTACAGTGAAGTATTTCATTTTTGTGATTGATGAAATATACCAATTAAAACATTAAGCAGCAGAAAGTTAATCACACTCAACTCTCTCCCTTACAGCCTGTTCAAGTTCAGGGCCATGTATTGTCACCTCCAAACCTGCTCATGAATGAGGAGTTCCCACCAGTGAAGGGCGTGTGGGATGTCAGGGACAAGGCCTTCTTTGTGGGAGCCAATCTCAGTTGCTGGGCTGTTGCCAACTATGACAGTAATGTCACAGATGACCACTTACAGTAGGTTATGAGGACTGAAGTCTTCCATTATGAGAACTATTAAAACTTCATTCTTATTATTTCACTTTATTTCATAAATCTATAATATTTATTTGTTTTTGTATATGTATTTACCTAGTTGTAGCATAGAGGGCCTACGCTTTACTCGTGTAGTCTTGTCGGCATCTTTTCATTTATCAAGCTTTTCTACAAATTGATGCATTGTCCTTGCTGCTGCTACTTCGTCTGTTCCATTCCAAATATCCATACTTGTGTGGCAAAAGTTGAACTTCTTTGTGTTTTTCAAACATCTTCCTTTTCTCATTTTTTCTTGTCTCCTCAAATGTCCCGCCTCTATCACTACCAAATCCAAATTATCTGTGGACTGTTGTTGTTGTTCCTCAGGCTGCCTGGCCGAACAGCCCTGAGCCTCTAAGATAGGCTGGACCTGGTTTTCCCGCCGGGCTTTCATGGAGTGTATATTGTGTTGTTGGCGTGTGTGTTTGTGTGCAGTGCAGTCGTCCATAATATGTTTGATAGTGTGGGATGCTGTGTTGCATCCCAGACAGGCATCCACAATGGACCCATCCAGCCTCTTCTGGTAGCTCAGAAGAGCCGGGTGGTGTGCACAGCGCAGCCTGGCCAGGTGGACTCTGTCCTCACGGGGAAGGAAGGAATCGGAAGGGTGGATGTCTGGGGGCCTTGCAAACAGCTGAGTGTTGTCCCTGAGTGATTGTATGGAGCGATGGGTGATCTGGGTATGGATGTGCCACTTGGGGAGGACAGGGTGGAAGGGATGATAGAATTTGTGTGATAATGAGTGTTAAGTTAGTGTCTTGATGCTAGGTGTTATTTTGATGTTTGTTATGATATTTGGTATAGAAACGGAGATACTTACTGTAAACTGGCACAGGGCAGAATATAATAGCATACCAGGGTAAAGAAAGGCTCTTCAGTACATTGAAATATATTTTTTATTTGCTTGATTACTCTTTAGAAAAATATAAAGTATGGCATGTCAAGAGATTCATTAAGTATATGGAAGATTTTTCCACCTTATTAACATGTATTTGACCAAATTGCTTTAAATATGCAAAACTTTGCTGCATTAGCAATACATTACTCTGTAACTGCAGGTAAATTTTAATTTTTTCATTCTTTTTAAGTAACTTTCTTCAGTGCCTGAAGAGCATTGGGCAAGAGCGTGGAATGATTATAGAAGATCCCAAGCTGTATACGATCAGAAATCCTGCACCAGAAAAGGACATTCCCAATATCAAGATAAGAGTACCTCGGATTCAGATGATAATGATGTATTGCCAAAGTATGGAGACTATTATGGTAAGTACAACCATTCCCACTTAGTGTTGGACTGCACAATGTCCGTTTGCTTCTAAACTTCCATCTGTCATTCATTTTTATCTTCATTAATACAGCATTAAGGTCAGATCCCTCTAACATACCTCTAACAACCTTTGCATCCATCATATCTGCCTTCAGTCTTATCCACAGCCATATAGTCAATCAATCCCTTTTGTTAATCTTATACTCCTCTTCACCAAGTATATCGGTGGATCATCTTGTGCTGAAAAAAGGTGCGTGCTAGAAACAACTCTTCTCTTAGCATAGACGTCCACAAACACTCACCATTCTCATGCCATCCAGGTACTCCCCATTTACCCACCACTTCATCCACACTTTTATACCCTACTTTTGTATTTGTATCACCCCTCACTATCATAGCAGAATATCCTGGTCTATTTAATGTTGATTTGGATGTATTGATTCTACTTGGATCAACTTACAGGGAGGTCCCGTTATACGAGCATTCGGTATACGAGAATCCGATGATACGAGATGTGTAAATTAGGGTCTGTTTTCAATATACGAGATCGAAAATCCAATGATACGACATTCAAACTGGGGTGAGTAAAATTATCAAGCTCAAAATGTGCGCCCTACCACTCCTGGGCTGGACAACAGGGGATTTGGTTGACCCCAGTGAGGTCACCCCTAGCAGGCCGTGACCTGAAGGGTAATTAAGCATATGGCGCGGCCTGACCTTTAGGGGTAATTAGCAGGTGTGCGGCCCCAACCTTGGGACCGCTACACTACCTTCTCTTGTATCACGCGGCGTCCCCTACATTACAACGTCTTTTTGCTTGTTATGCATGTTTTATGTTTAATTAATGTGCAGTTATGTTATTTTGTGTGCTATTTTCTCTTTCAGAATGCTTTTTCTACAGAATAGGTAGTACAGTGTGGGTAATATAGACACTGTGTGTTTGTTGTGCTTGCTATAGTTTATTTTAAAGTAATCGTCCAGACCCATTTTTTCTTTGTATAATTATGTTGAATGTTCATTCAAAATACCTAATCCACAAAAAATTATTCATTTTCACGCCTTATTTCCCTAAAAACATGACTTTTGTAAAAAGCGCGGGAAAAACAACAGCCACATTCCAGCCGTGGCGCGAAACTTGCTGGCGATGACACAAGAGGTAAGCCTCCCAGCCCCGCCCGACACAGACACACGGAGACTCTGAGAAAAATGTAGTACTTGGGGAATTTTGGGTGCTTCTGGTATATTTTTTGAGCGGCACATACTTGCATCCTGCATGGGCATGGCAAGAAAGCCGTGCCATTCCCGAGAGCTTAGCACCGATTCACAACCCACACGGCGACGATATATGTGTGCAGACCTTTGGAGCGACGGGGAGCGGCTGGTAGTAGCCAGGGTACTGCAGCCCTCTCATCTCGGTGGCCTTGCTACTACCCGCCGCTCCCCGCCGCTTGCCGCCGCTGCACACATCTGCACACATATATCGTCGCCCCACAGTTTGCAAATGGGTGCTAAGCTCTCGGTAAAGGCACAGCCCCCACGCTGCACCCACACAGGATGCAAGTACATGCCACATCGCACAAAAAAAATATCGGAAACACCCAAAATTCCCCAAGTACTACATTTTTCTCAGAGTCTCCCGCGCATATGTATCAGGCGGTGCTGGGAGGCTCCCTGTTGTGACGTCGCCGACCCATGGTGCGTCGTCTGCTGATAAACAGTTGTGTTTTGAGAGCACGGGGAATTTACAGATTTTGAATGCGGATCATTTAAAAACGGATGACTGGATGCAAAAAGTGACAACATATTGTTGATATACTCGATCATGGCTATATTTTGACTGCATTAAATCAGGAATGATGAAATGGTCTGGACGATTACTTTAACTTGAAAAACATGTTTTTTTTTTTTTTTTTTTCTATTTTGATGGGGTCCTGGAACCAAACCTATATTTTACCATTAGTTATGTGTTTCGTTATACGAGATTTCGCTTTACGAGTATGCCAGGTGGAACCTAACTGCTCGTATCTTCGGGACCTCCCTGTATTTGTGTGAAGTTACTTTCTCTTCACTTATATATACAATACACGTACTGTAGAAGCTCGATATAACAAAATAATTCAGCCAAGGCCGATTCTGGCAAATCAAATTTTCTGCTAAATTGAGAGAATAATATATAGATAGCCTATAAGTACACTCCTGTACATAGATTTCATATTACTGTTAATTTGCGCATGAAATACTGAAAAAAATTAGCTTATCTCCACAAATAGGGGTCTGCAGTGGTCTATATGGCCTCCCAAACCTACCCATATGTGTAGGTTGGCGGACGTAAGCGGAACCGCACCAAATATTGCTGAATTTAGCAGAATTTTCCTCTATATCTAGCATTGAAAAACAGAATAAAGCAATTGTATTTTTTTCCGCTAAATTGAGGTTTCCAGTAAATAGAGTTCTGTTAAATTGAGCTTGTACTGTATATGTATAAAGAATAAATATAGATCATGACTGAACGAAGAGGATGATCAAACTACGATCAGAGTGGGCCCTCGCGTTTGGGGAATCTCAGCTTGGCGCAGCACAGTATTGGTGACAGCTTGGCTACGGTGCCAGGATCCCTATTTGGCACTTCAAATTCACTTTTGGCGAAATGCATGCCGACGTCACGGAATGACGTCGGCCCAGAATACACTGCCCGCATGTAACCATGTTGGTTGGTAATCAACAGAGTACGTGTATGGGAGAATGCCCAACCAAAGGCTTCACTGACAGCATCCGCTGGGTGACTCCCAACTCAATCTCAAGCTCCAGGTGTTTGTTATCTTCCTGGCAGCCATCTTGACGAATGCGCTGTTTTTTTGCTCCAAGTGACGGCACCTTTGGCGTTTCGTGCTGAGACTATGGCATCTACAAGTACTGGTGGTGGTGGTTGTGTTTCGAGAAAGCCAGGTGCCGATAAGAACAAGGGAAAAAAAGCGGAGAAACGAGAGTGGAGGAAAGGTAAACACACAGCCACAACCACCACCGCCTACACAACCACCACACTCACTCATCTCACCAGGCCTAACTCTAAATAATTCATGGTAAATAACATCTGTTATCTATTATCTATTGTGTTTTGTATTGCTGTTAATATTTCATGTATAATGTCTTTGCTTTTAAGCAGTTAATGTACGAAAATGGAGGTCAAAAGGGTGAACTCGGGCATTGTCAAAGACTAATGGATAATTTTCCCATTGAAAGTACTATTCGCGTTTGGCAAAATTCACTTATGGCGATGGTTTGTCAAGACTAATTAAATCGCCAAGCATGAGGGACCACTGTACAGTGGTGCACCAAGTTTCGCGCTGCTTCGTACACGTTTTTTTTTTTTTTTTTTTTTTTTTTTTATTTTTTTTTTTTTTTTATAGTTTTAGGCTGCATTAGTAGAAGCGAAATTGGATTAGCTTTCCATTGATATATTTCGTTTTCTGATAAATTGATTAGCACCATGCATAAATTAGCATTGACTAAATAAATATCATCATCAATCGGGGTATCAGCAAGCGCACCACCCTCAGTACTCACTGATTGTGTAACCGACTGGGCGAGGCTCTCTCTGACGGCCTCTGCTCCCGCACACCACAGTCACCGTTCCTCTCACGCACACAGTAGTAGCTACAGCTCATTATTATTACTACGTTTGCAGTGCTTAAGCTGTGTATTAAACTGCAGTGCGAATTGACTAGTCTTTAAGAATTGTAGACATGGGTAGAGTGATTGAATATACTTTTCAAGCTCACAAGGTAGTGGTATGTATCACTGGCGTAATAAGCCTGGAAGATCGCCACCAAGCAGAGTCGTGATCTCCTTCCATTTGTGCCGCGGTATGTTATATGGATCTATATTCCCTATTTCCTTACATTTTTCAATGTAACGAGGAATAGATCCAGAGTCCAACATCCGGAGGACATAGTCTGACAGATGAACACCATCAATCACTTTCCCAGCCCTCAAAAAAGAGATTAGTAAGCGTGAGTGTACCGCGTTTACAGGGGAGGTAATGGCCTTTGCTTACATCACCGCACGGCCACTGTCGTCTGTCGGCCAGCCGCCAGCCATGTGCTCGAGGCGGACCACTCGGCCATCGCCTCTCCCAGCGGTGATACAAAAGTGTCTTTCTGTTGGTGTGTTTCCATTTTCTTTGGCGTATCGTATAACTTTTAGCTTGTATGTGATAGTATTAGTAAATCGTTTTGATGAATTCGCCATGGGTGATAATTTCCAGGACTGAAAAGAGCTTAAGATACGTGTGACTGCCTAGTGGTAAATGATACATCAACACTAGCAGACGATAGATGGCGCTGTTGGCGGCAATCGCGGCGATCTGCCGCCAAAAGGGGGAATGTAAACATACCAGCGTGAGAACAGATTACGTAGTTTATTTGAATGTCTTATGGTATTTGAAATACTTGTAACAGGTAAGTACTGAAGTACTGAGTACTGAGTACTGAGGAAGTACTACAACATTAGTCTTGGAAGACCATTAGTATTTTTCAGGGTATTTTTTTGGGGAAAACGTGAGTCTTATAAGCCGTAAAATATGGCACTACGCCTCGCACCGGACTAAATAAGCATTTTTACAGGGTTTTCAATACCCGAGTTTCGCAATCCTCGAGTTTAGCGCTATGCCTTGTGAATAAAGCAAGCGCCAAACTTGGGAGGGTCCTGTACAAACGAGGCGCTCACACCCTCACAGCGTATAAACAAACGTTGGGCTTAAACTTGATCTTGAGTTGGGATTCACCCAGTGACTCCCTTGGGCTGTCGGTGAAACTTTTGGTTCGGTGTTCTCCCACACAGGTAGTACCTGTTGGAAGAAGCAAAAGGGGGAAGCAAAACTAAGGGTTCCATTTTCCTATCCTACCTCTGCCAGCACCACATGGTGCACTGCACAGCATGGTGACTGCTGCCAAAGACCCATCGATGGGTGACTCCCAACTCAAGATCAGGTTCAAGCCGAGCATTTGTTTATAGAATAGCCGAGCGTGATTGCAGTATTATTATTATTATTATTATTATTATTATTTTTTTTTTTTTTTTTTTTTTTTTTTTTTTTTTTTATACATTTGGGCCTATAGCGCCTGTAGGCAGTGGTGACCCAGGGCTCGGATGGTAGGCTCTGGAGGTTCACTTGAGGGCTGTGATGGTTGGACCTCGCCCGTGGTGGCGCAGGCAGGATTTTTTATAGTGACGCCTGTAGAAGCTCATGCCGCCCCCTTGTGTCCTCCGATGCACTCGCAATCGAAGATAGAGTTGATAGACAGGGCATGTGGGTGTTCTTAGGCCACTCGACGGTGCAGAAAGGTTTTGGTTTTCTTCGGGGATCGAACTCGGGTCACCGAGAACGTCAGTTGGAGACGCTAACCACTCCACTAGCGGTAGTATGTGAGGGAGGGAACGTGTGTATGCAACTCTCGGTGTTTCTACCTGAGTTTAGCGTGATTATACTGCGCTGGCATTGTGGTAGCAAGAAATCTAACCACTCGACCGTGAAACTTCGTGTATAGATGCGCAAAACTTGAAATGGGGAATATTTAGAGGTACGGTTAAACTTTGTGTTTGCGAACCAAGATCCCGCAAAATTTGGTGCGCCACAGTACACACAACCCTCATTTTCCTGGACTAATAGGGGGGAGCACTGGTCCGGGAACCGCAAACGTCCAGGAATCGCAACAGTCCGAGGCCATTACCCACCCCCGGATGTTTATCCTACTCTAGTATTTACTGTCCGGCAACCGCCAATATCAACTACCCCACTGCGGACTTTTACGTCACTTTGTTGTTGTTTTTAGGGCTGCGAGAATCCCTTAGGGAACACTATGAGCCCTGGTGATGTCCTATGATGCTATCGCAGGCACTGTAGTTGACCTGTCTTCCTCAGGAAGGCACAGGTTAGGTGGATGACAGCGTTTTGCCGGGAGGGGTGGACGCCAGCCACCGCCAGCAGGGTGGGCAGGTCACAGGTGGCGACGTTCAGGGTGAGGAGTTGAGAGCGTAGCACTACACGGTGGGAGTGGAAGCGCGGACACTGCAGCAGAAAGTGTTCAATAGTCTCAGAGACGTTCTTGTACCAGGGGCAGTGGGGGTCAGGGGACTGACGGAGGCGGTGCAGGTGAACCGTGAGTGTCTTGTGCCCAAATGTAAACAATACGACCGCTGAGCATGCTGCCACATGGCGGGAGGCGCGGACACTGACCAGGGGTGACAGGATACGGACGCTCGGACCGCCGGACAACTTTGTCGATTTACGGACTGGACCAGGTATTTGTCCGGGACTCTGACATATCCCGGACCTCGGATTTTGTCCGGCAAATCCGATATCCGGGAAATGGAGGTCCGGGAAAACGAGGTTTGTGTGTATCTCCAACATTAGACCTAGACCTCAGAAAATGTGTTCCAACGCGCAGGGTCACTCCTACTAATTTAAATATGATTTTACTGATAAGCATTATCTTGTGCCTGTTGTGCACATGAAAACTTTTCTTGTGCCTATTGTGCACATTGATCTCAAGAAGGCGTTTGACTCAGTGCATCGTGAGTTACTGGGATCTTTTGCGACTTCGCGGGATTCCTGCAAGGACTATTGGTTTGATGACTGGTCTGTATTCTGGGACTGAGAGTGCTGTGAAGTGTGGGGGAGGTGTATCCAGCTTCTTTCCTGTTAATACAGGAGTGAGGCAAGGATGCGTTCTTGCCCCATCACTTTTCAACACTTATATGGACTGGGTATTGGGCAAAGTTGTAGATCAAAGTGATTGTGTAGCATCCTCGGCAACACCAAGATCACTGATCTTGTTTTTGTCGATGATGCAGTGATTTTTGCTGAGTCGCTGGAGGTCCTGGTGATGGCTCTCGAGGCGCTGCAAGAGGAGGCAAAGCCTTCGGAACTTGAGGTCTCCTGCCTTAAGACCAAGGTCCAGGTGTTTGGAGGCTTACTAGCTGAAACAGTACAGTCTGTTCATGCGTGCGGCGAGGACATTGAGATCTTGGAAAGTTTTACATCCCTTGGTAGCGCAGTCCATAATGACGGCGGGTCACGTCAAGAAGTCTTACGGCGGATTGGCATAGCCCACGGAGTTATGGACTCGCTCAGCAGGAGTATTTGGCGTTGTTGGTACCTGTGCAGGAGGACAAAGATCCGGATCTTCAAGTCGCTTGTGATCCCTGTCTTACTCTATGGTTGTGAGACATGGACACAAAATAGCGACTTGAAGAGACTAATCGATGCCTTTGGTAATAAGTGTCTTCGCAGAATCATGGGGTATCGCTGGAATGATTAAGTGTCAAATCAGCGATTGCACTGTGAGACTGAATCGAGGCCTATTACCTGCATAGTCCGTCAGCGCCAACTTCGGCTATATGGGCATGTGGCACGCTACCCTGAAACCGATCCTTCCCATCGGGTTGTATCTGTAAGAGACAATCCGGCGTGGAGGAGGCCAAGAGGGCGCCCACAAGGCTCATGGCTGGGGCAAGTTGATGTTTCTTGTCGAGAGCTGCTTGGTATGGGAAAGGAGCCTGCATGGGGACTCGCGCGTGGTGACCTCCGGGAGTGGCGTCGTAGGGTGGGCGAGGCGACGCGCCCCCGGCGTATGCCCCCAATGATTGATTGATTGATATTGTGCACATGAAAACTGAGAGAACACAGGATGTATGCAGGGCTGTTGTTTTAACAAAATCCTCATAATTAATCACATGCAGTTGCTATAAACAAGGGAAATTTGGTACAAATCACAAAGTCTAGAACCTTCATTTAGTTTCAAAAATGTGTAAGTATGTGTCATGAGTAGGATTGTTGCTAGACTACTGATCATATTGGTGAAAAACTGAAAGATGGGAGTCACAAGTTTCTATCAACGTCATTCAAGTGGCCCCATCCCAAATAAATTTGAGAACTAGTGGGATACTGCATTACAAGAAATTGTGAAATATTTCTTGTCACTGAAATAATGGAGTCTAGAATTATTGTGTCATGTGCTTTAATCAGGAGAAATAAAAGATTCATATAAGTAATGCATCCTAGCTGCAAAGTCAGTTACCATTAACGAAACTCAAGAATTTTTTTTCTTATTCAGCTCAGATAAAGAAGGTTGGAGACCGAGATGTCGGTCTGATGACGCAGTGTGTCAGAGGCATCAACGTTCTGAACTATGGACCAGTAGTTGTGAGCAACCTGCTGCTCAAAATAAATGTCAAGATTGGAGGCACTAACAATGTCCTGGGAAGTTCTCCACAGCTCTTGGTAAGTTGCTACTTTCAGTTAGTTGATTCATTTTATATTCACATCAATGGATTTTGACTCAGAAATAGTGATATTCAGACATTTAAGAACGTCAGTTATTGAGTGGTCAGTATTGACACTTGGCGGGTTCATGGGCAGACACCCTCCCTCCTTCCTCCTCACACTTCTGTTTCATGAAGAGGTGGCCATAACACTTCACACCATCAGTATGACCAGCCAGTACAACACAGGATACTCTTCTTGATCTCATCTTGGACTAAAAGGCTTGTTAATTAAATTATTTATATATATATATATATATATATATATATATATATATATATATATATATATATATATATATATATATATATATATATATATATATATATATATATATATATATATATATATATATATATATATATATATATATATATATATATATATATATATATATATATATATATATATATATATATATAACAACCCTCATTTTCCCGGACTAATAAGGGGGAGTACTGGTCCGGGAACCGCAAAAGTCCGGGAATCGCAACAGTCCGCTGACGTTACCCACCCCCGGACGTTTATCCTACTCTAGTATTTACTATCCGGCAACTGCCAATATCAACTACCCCGCCACGGACTTTTACGTCCGCTGAGCATGCTGCCACCTGGCGGGAGGCAGCAGAAAGTGTTCAATAGTCTCAAGAGACGTTCCTGCACCAGGGGCAGTGGGGGTCAGGGGACTGATGGAGGCGGTGCAGTTGACCCGTGACTGTCGTGTGTCCATATGTAATCAATACGACCGCTGAGCATGCTGCCACCTGGCGGCGGAGGTTGCTAGACCTGACCAGGGGGTAACAGGAGGCGCTCAGGACCCCGGATCACTTGTCAATTTACGACTGGAGCTACGGGATGTCGCTGACTCTGACCATACACCCGGACCCGACATTTGTCCGGCTGAACCGATTTTCCGGGAATAGTCCCGGGAAACTCGAGGTTTGTGAATATATCATATGATTATTTTTATATTTTTTTTCTTTTCTTTTTTCTTGAGTTTCTGCAGTTCCGCACCATTTTTTTTAGAAGAAAGCAAACACAGAACTTGTGAGGCCCTGTGTACAAATAAGTAAATTCACACATTCATCTCAAAAACTCAAAAGACAAGAGGAAAAAAACTTACACAAAAGTAATTCAGAGAAATAAAGCAAAGTTTGAAAGGATGAATGAGGAGTTGGTGATGTGTATGTCGTGCAAGCCAGATAGTAAAGTAGACACCGATAGGAAAGAGGCATTTAGATGAAAGAGGAACAATAGCGATGATAAAAAAGGCCTGGAAAAGAATGTGATAATTTTTTGTGTTGAAAAAATGCCTTTTACACCAGTGAACTATGTTTTTTTCCCTATTGATTTGACAGAGTTTTTGTCTTGCTTGCAGGTGTTCAAGTCCCCTGTCATGATTATGGGTGCTGATGTCAACCATCCATCAACATTTGACAAGAGCACCACTCCCTCCCTAGCAGCTGTTGTGGCATCCGTCGACCGCCATGCCTCAAAATATGCTGTGGAAGTTCGCCATCAGAAACATCGAACGGAAGTTATTGTGGATCTGAAAGAAATGACAAAGTAAGTCTTTTTTGATGGTTCATGCTGGGGCAGTAACATACCTTAGCTGTCTTGATTCCTTTCAAAGCTTACATATGACAGGTTTCTTATGTTTTCCTATAGTATTGTGTGGAATACTTAAGTTTTATTATACTACATTGTAGTGTGTTATTTCTGTGTCCAAATTTATTATTGGTAGATAAGACATATAGGTCATGGCGCAGGTATGGTTCATGATTCATTTTGAAATTTTGGCATTATGAGCAAAAGTACTACTGTACACTTCAAAGGTATTACCTACTATGAGAGGAAACTTCTTGTTCTTCAGAAATCTCCTTGTTGCCTTTTATCGAAAAACAAAAATGAAGCCACAAAGGATTATAATGTACCGTGACGGAGTAAGCGAGTCCCAGTTTTCGGATATCTTGTGTTCCGAGCTGCGAGCCATGAGGAATGCCTGCACAGAGCTTGAGAGCAACTATCAACCATCCATGACCTTCATTGTGGTTCAGAAGAGACATCATACGAGGTGAGTTAAAGTGAAGAATTGTACAACCTTTTGATGAACTCTTGCAACTGTAAAATAAGTAATGGGCACCTACAATATCAGCGCATATAGTTCACCTTGCTAGCTCTACTAGCGAGGAACAAAGTGGTGAGATGTAGTAGGGAAGGAGGTATAGGAGGTGCCACTATACTGCTGAATGTTGAGACTAGAATAGGTAGAAAAGTTCTGACATTTATGAGTGGACATGGATGCAGGGGGTCCATGGAGGCCAAGGTGAGACAGGGTGGGAGGAGAAGCTTAGGTTTTGGAACCACTGATGGGAGTTTGGAGTAGCAGAGATCTGTCTGTGGAAGCAAAATTGGGCAAGTTTTAGGGCAAGGCGATTTAATTGGGGGAAACGGTGGCCGAGTGTTTAGCATCTTGGAGTAGTGAACTCAGTGTCCCGAGTTCGAATCCTGCCTGGGGCAACTCTTTCAAGAGCTTGTAGGGAAGCAGAAGGTCCCGAGTTCAGGTCCAACCAAGGACCAACTGTCAAATCCATCGTCGAGTGGCTGAAGAACCATTATTATTATTGTTATTGTTATTATCTTTATTATTATTATTTATTGTATAGGGACGTGGCAGCCTAACCACCCACAATACTGTAGTCTATACTTATCTGTGGTGCAGTTCACTAGGGGATGGTCACATAGCCAACCTTGAGAGACAGGGTGATGAGTGTATGTCTTCCTATGCCGTGTGTGGTAGGAGGTAACTACATGTGTATAAGGGATGAGGGTGGACAGTTTCAGTTCTTCTGATAGTTGAGTTATTTCTCATGACAACACAGAGCAGAAACCTGTCTTCTGACGTGTACCACCCAAATTGTTGAGGCCTAATTGTATAAAAAGAAAATAAGATAAAAAGATAATTATTACTCTTATTGTTATAATAATCATTATATATTTTCATGTTCAGACTGTTCTGCAGTGAGACTGACGGGGTGGGCAGAGCGGGGAATGTACCTCCCGGCACAACTGTGGACAACACCATCACTCACCCTACCCAAAAAGACTTTTACCTCTGCTCTCATCTAGTGAGTCTGATAGTGTTAAATATATGTCAAATCATAGTGTGTACAGTCGGCACAAAAAAACTTAGGACACTAAAACACTTAGGACTGGAATAACGTCCTTAGGTTTTTTTCCATTTTCGTTGGGAGCGATTGAATTCTTTTACGTTTTTTGTATATCTGGCAATGCATTAGGCTGTCTGCTGTAGATTCCTCGCTGCTGCCCACTCAGTATCTTCCAAGTCATCATAGGAAGAGGTTGTTGTGTTTGGTTCTCCCACCTTCCTACCCCCTCCTTCGCCCCTCCATCTTCTACCGCCTCCTCCAGGTCTATTAAAGCATTATGCCGGGCAAATTTCTATCCATTCTGAAGAAGACACATATAGTAACCTTGTATCGAGGTGGGAAAACCATGGGCCAGATAGCGAGGGAGATGTGTGTTTCCAAACATACCGTCTTGGTTTTGTACAGGCGGGCGCAAGATGGTGAGTTAGAGACTGTTTTGGCGTGGAGAAAGGATCAGGG
Organism: Chionoecetes opilio; assembly: GCA_016584305.1. Classification (NCBI taxonomy): domain Eukaryota; kingdom Metazoa; phylum Arthropoda; class Malacostraca; order Decapoda; family Majidae; genus Chionoecetes; species Chionoecetes opilio. The sequence goes on from JACEEZ010025474.1 coordinate 519,976, forward strand.
CACCCAAGAAAAACTTAAAAAATGACTGATCTACTGCTCAAAAGGATTGTTGATGTCAACAAACCTTTTGAGCAGTTGATCAGTCTTCTTTGAAGTTTTTCTTGGGCGCCCTGACCCTTTCTTCCACGCCAAAACAGACTCTAACTCACCATCTTGCGCCTGCCTGCACCACACCGAGACGGTGGGTTTGGAAACACACATCTCCCTCACTATCTGGCCCATGGTTTTCCCACTTCGATACAAGGTTACTAAATGTGTCTTCTTCACAATGGATAGAGATTTGCCCGGCATAATGCTTTAGTAGACCTGGAGGAGGCGGTAGAAGATGGAGGGCGAAGGAGGGGGTAGGAAGGTGGGAGAACCAAACACAACAACCTCTTCCTATGATGACTTGGAAGATACTGAGCGGGCAGCAGCAAGGAATCTACAGCAGACAGCCTAATGCATTGCCAGATATACAAAAAACGTAAAAAAATTCAATCGCTCCCACCAAAATTAGCAAAAAAGCTAAGGACGTTATTCCCGTCCTAAGTATTTTGGCGTCCTAAGTTTTTTTGCGCCGACTGTATTTACCGAATTTGCTGACGTATAAGATGCTTACTCACATAGTACACACCTATATTTGACTAAGATATTCTGTGATAAAAAAAAATTATAGTCTACTTCATCATATCTTTATTAAGAAGATATTTGAACTCAAAACAGAATCAGCTGATCTTTCAACTCTTTTGCATGTATGGTGTTCAGACATCATAAAGTGAAGGTAAAACATGATAATTGTACTCACGGGGCCATATTTCTATAAGCAGTGACCCTCCCATGTGCATGAGCAGAATGCGTGAAAGTTATCATATCTCAACTACATAGCGCTTATTTATACTTGGATATGTAATATGACCGCACTAGAAGCAGAGCAAGTTTTTATACATCTGAAATATTAGAAAAGTGCATTTATATGCCAGCCAATACTGTACCGACTTGTATTTACCTAGTTTTGCTATACGGGAAAGGATTGCTTTAGTGCCAGCATTAAAAGGCAGACAATATAAATACCAAAATAGTTGATCTATGGGCTCCAGACATGACTACGTCATTGTTAAACATTAAGAAACATTTATTGGTAGGATTAAGTAGAAAGTCTTGTGCAGCAAGGCTGTGGGAGGGGAGGAAGAATGCTGTTAGCAAGTTCAGAAGAAGAGTAACAATGAAAATAATGGTAGAAGATAACAAGAGAAGCAACATTTCGGCAATGTTTGAGATTGAAGACAGTTAGAAGAGGGAAGTTAATAAGCCAAAAAGCTCTTCATTTTACCCTGTTCAGAAGAGCTAGGACTGTTGTTTTAAGGATTAGATTGGTTAGCCTTTTTAGGAACAGGTTGAATGTGAGCAAACTTCCAGCAGAAGGAAAGATAGATGTAGATAGTCATAGACGGAAAAGTTTGACCAGGCGTTGTGCAAGCACAGAGGCACAATTTTTGAGAATAATTGAAGGAACTCCATCAGAAATATAAGCCTTTCAAGGGTCAAGGCCAGAGAGGGCACAGCAAACATTGCTACAAAGAATCTTAGTGTAAGGCATGATGTAGTCAAAGGGTGGAATGAGGGAGGAAAAAGTCTGTCATCATCCAGAGTGGAATTATGAGCAAAGGTTTGAGTGAAAAGTTCAGTTTTAGAATTAAATTAGACAACTGTGGAGCCATCTAGGGGAAGTATAGGAGGAAATGGGGTGTATTTGAGTAACCTTCAGCCACTTGGCAGAACATAAACTCAGGACCCGAAGCTCACCACTTCCAGGTGTTAATCACTTGGCTCCTTCCTCTCTTACATATCATTAAATTCTTAGGGAATGCTCATATCATGCAATCATCCTATATTGTCATTATCATCACTGGCATTATCAATAGTCTGCATGATATCTTTTTTTGATAAGAATAATTCAATGCAATAATAACATTACAGTAAACACTCTAATTCGATCCCAGATAATTTGAACTTCGGATAATTCAACCTGTTTCAGGCACAGTTTGAATTTTTCAACAACTTTCCATAATCCGAACAAAAGTTCGAATTGTCCGCACATTGTTCGAATTGTCGGATTTTTCTGCACCATCTTCTGCCTCCTCTGTGCCATCCACTTTGTCAGTCAGCCTCCACATTGTCTCCAACACATTAAGCACCCAAGCACTGAAGACCTTACTTTACACATCTCCCGAAAGACACCACTGTTGCATTCAGTAGCGGTCCCCCCTCCCCCCCTCCCCCCTCCCCTCGCACACTCCCTACTGAACGATACTGAACGCTTCACAATACACATTACTACCATGATAGCAGCTGCCGAAATTGATTTCTGTGGCTATTCTTATTGTTGCAGAATAACTTGTTGATAACCCTGTATTTGATGCAACAGAAGTTATAGCAGCAGGAAATGAAATATTAAGGAGGCAAGAAGAGGAGAGGCTTTCTTTGCCCTTTGTTTACATACCCTTATTGTGGCGTAAGATGGCAACTCAGTAGCAAACCACATCCCAGGGCTGTAGTGCGGGGGCTTGCGCTATAATCCCTCTACCTCATCAACTCACTTTAGATGTGGCTGACTGAGGCGAATGACTGCTATCTGTGTTGCCACTTCACCCCCGCCACCTACAATACTCCTCTCGCACCCAACCCTCCCTCCTTCTTTCCCTCTCTCCTCCTTCCTTCCCTCTCTCCTCCTCCACTCCTCTCCTAAAGGTTCTCTATTTGCCTTCTCTTCTAAGAAATATTTATTTACATTGTAAATAAATTCCTTGGCTTGGCTGTGGAAAACACATGAGCGAGATGTAGGGGAAGCTTCTATGGTGGATGACCTCGAATGAGTGAATCACCGCAGCCCGCAGGGCAGGGCCTGGCGCAGTGACCTGTGGTCACCCTACTTGACAACGTCGCTCAAGCAACTCTGCCACAACTTGTAGGGATGTGTACAAACTCATTGTTTTGTCATCAGAAAACGAATCATTCATAGCTCTACTATATGGTTTTATCATATAATCAAATGTACACAAGGTATTTAAAACTCATTTAGAAGTAGTTGATAATTAACAATATGAGAGAGAGAGAGGGTAGTGCCAATGATGTGGCATATCCGCTAATCCCGCCAGCCACATCTAAAGTGACTCGATGATATAGAAAGACTATAGGCATACTCTATGCTGATGTCACAGGAACTCCCTCGTGAAGGTCTCGCGGCCTCTTGTAGCTTCCTTATTTTCTTATGTTCTTATGTCACCGTGCGCCTCCATGTGCAGCCGTGCGTGTTGCTTTACTGAATGCAGCCCTTGCCTAAAGATGCTATCAGTGACGCCTGAGTGCTCAGTGTACAGTAGTACTGCATTTCAAGACTTCAGTATCAGCCATGTTTTGGTGAGTACAAGTACAAGTGCTACAATTTGTGCTGTTTTAGCATGTTTGAGTGAGTTCTTATTGTGTGGAGGGGCTAGAGGTAACCATCGGATAATTCAGACTTTTGGCTAATTCGATCCAGGTTTTTTTTCAAAACCTTGTTTTGTTCAATGCCTCAAAAACCCAATTTCTTCACCTATCTACTCGACAAAACCTACCAGATAACTATCCCCTCTTCTTCAATGACACTCAACTATCTCCTTCTACAATGAACATTCTAGGACTATCCTTTACTAAAAATCTGAACTGGAAATCTCACATCTCATCTCTTGCTAAAACAGCTTCTAAGAAGTTAGGTGTCCTGTGGCATCTGCATCCTTTTTTTTCTGCCTCCCAGTTGCTTGCTCTGTACAGGGGCCTTATCCGCCCATGTATGGAGTATGTCTCATATGTTTGGGGAGGATCCACTCATACAGCTCTCCTAAACAGGGTTGAGTCAAAAGCTTTTCGTCTCATCAACTCCCCTCCTCTGACTGACTGTCTTCAATCTTTAAATCACCGCCGGAATGTTGCTTCTCTTGCTATCTTCTACCGTTATTTTCATGCTCACTGCTCTTCTGAACTTGCTAACTGCATGCCTCCCCCCCTCCCGCGGCCTCGCTGCACAAGACTTTCTACTCATTCTTATCCCTATTCTGTCCATCTTCCTAATGCAAGAGTTTAACAAGTATCTTTACTCTTTCATCCCTTTCACTGGTAAACTCTGGAACTCTCTTCCTGTTTCTATTTTCCCACTTTCCTGCGATTTAAATTTTTTCAAGAGAAGAGTAACAAGCCTTCCCGAACTAAATTGGCACACCCCTCTTTTTTTTTATTCTCTTACTGTCTTCTTTATAGGGACTGGCAACTAAGCGGGCTTTATGTTACCTATTTTTGTTGTGCCCCTGGCCAGTCCTTTGTGATGTAAAAAAAAAAAGGTCCCCCCCCCCAATTAGTTTGAATTAGAGAGGGTTTACTGTACATTTGAAAGTGTATTGAAGTAGATACTCAAGGCTGCACATAGAATAGGGATGTACTGAATTGCATTTGTATGAATTCTCAACAAACCACAAGCAATCTCTCCTATACAGTGGAACCTTGACTTACGAGTTTAATTCGTTCATTGATTGAGCTCGTAACTCAATTTGCTCGTATATCAAATCAATTTTCCCCATTGAAATTAATTGAAATACCATTCCAAAAAATGGTTCCAGCCCAAAAAAAACCACCCAATTTTTTTACTGTACCTATATGACCGGACTGCACTCACCCTCCGCCATTTGCATTCGCCACTGTTTACACTCTGTGTATCAGCTGTTGGAAACAGCTGTGGGTGGAACTGCCGCTAAACGTACTGCACTCACCCTCCGCCATTTGCATTCGCCTGTGTGAACACAACACAGCAGAGATGCTTCCACGGCGAGGTAACCACGTGAAGTGAACGAGTGAGACGCGGGATGCTGGGCGGATGTTGTGGCGTTCGCTGCGCCAACTAGCGGCGGCGTATCTGAAGCTCACTCGTAAAAAAAAAAAAAAAAAAAAATGCTTGTAACTCTGATTTTGGCTCGCAACTCAAAGCAAAAAAATCGACCGAGCGACTGCTCATAACTCGGAAAACTCGTAAGTTGGGGCACTCGTAAGTCAAGATACCAGTGTACTTTAATTGCCTTACCTTAGTACGTAGTAACTGAAAGATCACAGTGATTGTAATCAAATTTCAGTAACCATGTTTAAATGGCACTTGTAATACAATCAGTATTCTATAGGGAATCACAGGAACCAGCCGGCCCACCCACTACCATGTGCTGTGGGATGACAGTGACCTACCAATGGAGATGCTGCAAAACCTGACATATTCCCTGTGTCACCTCTACTCCCGGTGCACCCAGGCTGTGTCCATCCCTACCCCAGCCTACTATGCCCACCTAGTGGCTTTCAGGTAAAGTTTGAAAGCACTGTGATGCTAATCTTGCTATAATCAAAGGACATGCAGCTGGGTTGTGTTTTTGTATGTAGCTATTTGACCAGAAACGCTGGTCATATACTAAAATTCATATACCTACAATCAGATATTCTTAGGAAAACATTTCCTTTCACATGAAGCCATGCTGGGCAAACGGCCTGTAACAGGTAGTAATGAGAGGCCAAAGAAACAAGAAAAGACAATATCATTAGAAGTTTAGAGTACATTAGGAGTCTTAAGTACTAAGTAGTTATGAAAAGGGTGAGCGTGCTGTAGACATAGAAAAAGCTATGGGGTTAAAGTTTAGTTGAGAAATATGACCAAACATCATCTGTCCCAGTAGCCTAGGAATGCAACCCTTACTTATAACACAAGGCTTAACTATGAGGGTTTTGGTTTCACTTAAAGTCGTGGTTTTCAGGAACCTAATCCCGATGGTAAGCGGTGATCTACTTTAATGTATGAATTTAAACATCAGTTGGATGAATTTTACATTGAACTTTGAAAGACTACTCTTATATTAAACATAATTTTGATCAAATTTTGACACCAGAGGCTCTTAACATGGGGCCCGCCATCCCACATGTGTGGCCTGAGTAATGACCGTTGAAGGTGTTGCCCGAGCATGAGAGAAAAATGGAATACTCCCAAGTCTGAATTGATGAAAATTTTTCCTAAAAGGTGACAAATCTTGATAACATTTGGGGTATATGCCATTATTTTAAAGTTCTACTTTGATCTTCCTTTTTTTAGGGGAGGGGTTGCACCTTAAATTGACTAGGAAGCAGAATTTCCTTTTCTTTCCATATCCTATCTAACAATGTTTCTTATAACATAGTGTTGTTTGATGATGTAGTTTTGATCAGCCTATGGCAGATATCCTATGATTAACTTATTTCAATGATAATGTGAAAGATTTTCCCATATACCAACCTTGAGTATAATTCAACATGACTGCATACCACTTAGAAATTTAACAGTTAGCAATGATACATTGGTGAATCTTCTCTCTTTTACTCATTTGTTTTTATTTCAGGGCCAAAGTTCACATTCAACATCTCTGTAGCACTGAGACCTCGTCCCTGGCTTCTGGGGAGAATGAGTCTCCTTCCGATGAAATGATCACCAGAGCTGCGCGGATTGATCGTTTCAGTGAGATTGCCTCCATGCTCTATTTTGTGTGATTGTATGTATTGTCATAAAATTGTTTCAAAGGTGTTTCCAGATATTATAAGGATATTCATGATGTAAGATAGGGAAGGCTGACTGGCATTAGGTGGCACAAGAGGTTTTTATCTTATAAGATACAATGTCATGAAGGTGGTACATGCTTTGGTAGCAATATAAGACCAAAGTAGTGATATCCAATATAGACCATGTTTCAGGTACCATTCAGAAAGTTTCCGACCGAGAGGCTGTTCGTAACTCCATTTTTTCGTAAGTTGGACATAATATGGGGTACATGTGCGTAATGGTAGATTAAATTATCTAATGTCCAATGCAGGCACTACGAACACATGAAATGAATAGGTAAAATATCCTTAGTCAAATGTATATACAGTCAAACCTCGATATAACGGACTAAAGGGGGGGAGGCGTGGTCCGTTAAAGCCTATTGTCCGTTATAGCGAGGGTATTTTCCCAAGGGTGGAAAAAAATATGAAAAAACCGGAAAAATTGTGAAATAAATGAGAAATAATTACAAACACAACCAGACTGTGTAGCTATGTTGGGAGGTAAACAGTGACTGGCACTACATGCTGAATTTGGTCCGCTCCTACACGTGAAATAAATGAGAAATAATCACAAACACAACCAGAACGTGTAGCTAGTCAAGCTCAAGCTCTAGTGAAAGGTAAACAAATTACTACGAGCCAGATTCAGCCGTGGCTTCCAAAGGTATTGCTTATTATCATGACTAATGCTCATTATTATATATATTATATGGTTGTGAAGTGCAGTTCTATATACGTGTCACTATTTAGGTCAGTGTAGCACTGCGTGTCGCCTTAGATAAGGGTGATTTAGGGTGTTGAGGTGACAGGGAGACGTAACAGCGGCCACGCCATAACACTAATACAGGTTGAAGTTCCCAAACTCAGCAACCTCGGGACCAGCGCCGAGCCGAGTAATGAAATTTTCCGACTTTTAGAACGTAGATATATTAAGGGGGAAAAAAGCATGAAAATCACTGAAAAACTGAGGTTCCGCCATCCAACTTCTTCAAAAGGTCAATTTTCTCAGAAATAGTTAACACATTGTTCTTCCTTTTCTTTTCACTTCCACCAGTAGGTGTTCCTGGACGTTTGGGAGCCATAATACCAATAACAGACCTGTAGAAGTACACAAAATAACAGTGTATACAACTCTACAGTTACAACACCACTGAACAATAACAACAAACAAATCGGCGGGAGAAACCAAGCGGCCTAGTGTGGTGGCACCTAGCGGCCGACCCGGCAACTACGCGCCGGGTTTTGGGTGTTCTGCCGTGTTTTGGAAAATCCGGAACCGTAGCCGAGTTTTGGGTGTTGCCGAGTCTTGGGATGCCGAGTTTGGGAACTTCAACCTGTAGTCACTATTTTAAACAATACACACCTTCTACCAGTAAATCACTAGCAACACAGGCTCCTTCCTTATAATATTATATCTTAATATGTGATACATCAAAACTCCTTAAAACCCAAGCATTCCAAAGTAAAATGAGAAAATAATACAATTATGTTGAGTTGACAATTCGAGCGGCGATAAGCGGTCTGATATGCAAAAAAAAAAAAAAGTCACGCATATGGAGTCCGTTATATCCGAAGTCCGTTACATCGAGGTCCGTTATATCAAGGTTTGACTGTACAGTCAAACCTCGACTGTACAGTCAAAGATCGATATAACGGACTAAAGGGGGGGGGGGGGGAGGAGTGGTCCGTTAAAGCTGATTGTCCGTTATAGCGAGGGTATTTTCCCAAGGGTGGAAAAATATATGAAAAAAAATAAAAATTGTGAAATAAATGAGACAAACACAAATCATACACAAGACAAACACAATGAAATCGTTACAATTATATTCCTCTCTCTCTCTCTCTCTCTCTCTCTCTCCACTGGGTGACAATTTCTTTCTTTCAGTTTGTGATGAACTTCCTCCGAGTATTAAAAAGCGTTAAAATCTACGCTAAAAATCTTCCATTCTGAAATCCGAAAAATTCCGAAATCCGAAAAGTGTCTGGTCCCAAGGTTTTCGGATAAGAGATTGTGAACCTGTATAGTGGAGTCACCTTTGATGATCACCTTTTTTTCACGATTTTACCGTTTTTCCAACATGTAAAGAAATATTCCATTAATTCTTGAAATTCGGGGGCCTCATAATCCAAAAATTTCTCCAGTGCGGGGAAATATTGCTATATTGATATCTTATCAACAGTATACAGGAATTGATTTACACTAAAAAAGCATCTCTTGATACTATAGAAACAAAATGTGAAGTATTTGGGCACATTATAATTACGGAAAAAATAATTAGAGAAAGAAATATTAATATTTTTGCGCGCTTGGACTCGGTGGGTGGAAAGAAGTGTCTGGGCGAAGGGTGGCGCGGGAGATCCTAGCACTGCTGGCAGGCAGGTCTGACTTGCGAGAACATGTTGAGAGAACAATCCACCACCCTTTCTCCTTGCTCACTAACACATAAAAACATAATTTTTTTAGTTTTCATCATTCACACTTTTACTAAACAATACAAAGACATCAAAGTCAGCAACAAATCATCATAATATATTTTTCTACAACTCGGGCGAGGCTTCCCAGCAGTATGTGGATATATATTGAACGCATATTTTTGTAGCGGTGTCCCTCAGTGCGATGCCTCCCTGGATTGTTTTGCTGCAGGAGGTGAAGGTGGTGGTTGTGGTTGAGAGGAAGCTGGCAGGTGGAGTAATATCCATGCATCTATTTATAATATCTGAACAATTCATTCAGTCTTCATGAACCTCACACACTCATAGAGTACTCTGTAGTGCAGTGGTTAGCACGCTCGGTTCACAACCGGTTCTTAGGCTTGTGTGGAGTGTTAATGACCACCATGACGATCCTGTAACTCGTCCAGAATTTCATCAGTTATAGCACTAGTGAAGCCCTCAAAGTCAGATGGTTCGTTTCACCCTTGTCAATAAAAAAATCCTGGTAAAAAAAAATCTTGGTAAAATAATCCGGTAAAAAAAATCCTAGTAAAAAAAATCCTGGTAAAAATGTAAGAGAAATGATTCTCCTTTAGGGAGCAGTTGAAACACTTAGTCTGCTTTTGGTAGTTTATTTAACACAAGGCACTGGTAAGGTAACACGTGGGTGTAAAATGAATAGGAGCGACCGTGACCACCTGCTCCCGCCAATCTTGTATGTCCTCTAGAGCGGGGAGGTTGTCCAGGTCGCGACCCCGCTGGCGAGTCTGGCGCATGCGCGGGAAAACATTATAGGAACCGCCGCTAGGGAAGCACCTCGCGGTTACCAAGTGTACGAGACTTAAGACTAATAAACACAGACACAATAATAATTAAATTACATACAACAATAATATCCCACAAAAAAAAAAGTTAAAAAAATGCCACTTTAGTTTATTTCAATTTAATTTATCTTTGTTTAATTTTCATTTGTTTTATTTTATTTGCATTTTTCTTTATTTAATTTTCATTTATTTCATAGTGTTGATGCAGCATTTACCACCAGGCTGTCACACGTATCACAAGCTTTTTTCAGTCCTGGAAATTATAACCCATGGCGAATTCATCAAAACTATTTACTTATACTATGGATTTACTTATACCTTTACACAAGAGATGTTTTTATATCCCTTAATTTTTCTTCTTCTTTTTTTTTAAAGAAATTTCTTTCAAAATCTGGGTGCGTTTTTCAAGATGCAGCGTCTTATAAGCCAAAAATAGGGTACCTGATGAAGTTCCTCGGGTGTAATTTCTTTCCATCATAGGTTACAAAATACATAAAAGTTTCATAGAAATATTTGTAGAATGATATCCCTATAAATGGACTTTTTTTTTAATCCCTATAAATGGACTTTTTTTTTTTAGACTTAAAATTGTGCCAAAAATTCCCAGCTATCTGGTATGGAACTGTCTAGAAAGCTCAAGCCACCGGTTTATAAAGAGGAAATAAATGAATAAGACTGTGTTTTTAATCACGAAAATTATAAATCGGCACCAGCAAGCAATGTGTCCCTTAGACTCACTGGTGTATCGTTTTCCAGCCCAGGCGGTGCTGTGCACACTCCCCGCCATTTGTATGAAAAATCCTGATGGCTAAAACGAAGTGTTTTTTGCAGGTCTATTCATACTGCTTCTTTAACTATAAGCCATGTCCAAGGTGCCAGCTAAACATTAACGTGTTGTGTTAACACTGTAGCAGAAAATGGACATATACAAACGTCTGGATAAAGGTAAGACCAGATGTAATTTTCATATTCTACTTTGGATACTACTAGAAATAGAATCTTTATAAGAGTACCACTCAACCTACCGGAAAATCCACCTATCAGGAACACATAATTCCCCATGGGTACTGGATAGCTGGGGTCTTACTGTGTATAATCATTAATGTAGCAGCCCTGGTCGAAGAAAAGTGTAAATCCCAATATCTACCCCACCTAGACAACTTTGCAAGACAGTGGACATTCTTAAGCTATCTTGGCCATATTACTTCTATAATAATATAAGCGAAAGTGTGTCTGTGTGTGTGTGTGTGTGTGTGTGGGTGGTATAGGTTCCGCCCCCCGTGGCGCAATCACCTCATATGGCACATTTTTGGAACCAGGTCGACCAGGGGAAGGTTTTAAGCTCACTTATGAGATGATCCGATCACTTTTTTTTTTTTTTTTTTTTTAGCAGCCTATTAGCGAGAATTGTGAAAAAAAAAGTGGGTTGCGAGAATTGAGGAAACCTTGATGTAGGGTGATGGGTAATGGGTGAGTGAATGGGTAGGGTAATGGGTGTGGGGTGATGGGTGAGTGAATGGGTGGGGGGTGATGGGTGAGGGAATAGGTGGGGGGTGATGGGTAATGGGTGAGTGAATGGGTGTGTGGTGATGGGTAATGGGTGAGTGAATGGGTGGGGGGTGATGGGTAATGGGTGAGTGAATGGGTGGGGGGTGATGGGTAATGGGTGAGTGAATGGGTGGGGGGAATACATACATTTCTACATCCATGATTTCAGGAAAGTTAGAAGGGCCTATTTGGAAAGTCCAGGACAGGTGGTGGGCCAAAGGCCCACCAATAGCCCTCCGCAGGAGCTAGCCAAAAAGTCCGCCCGGAGGGCGGCTTTGCGGCTAGTTTTCTATATTGCCCTAGTGAGTAAACTGGGGGAGTAAATTACTCCCCCACGTTGTACTGACGTCTTATGAATATCTGAAGGGTTATGTGAAAGTCTAGAAGAAAAATAACGAATAATATAGGCAGGAAAGGATTCATGATAAGAAAATGACGATGATAATGCCACCAATGACTCACCCCTGTTTAGGTGGCCAAGTTGATGTTGATACTGATCTTGTCAGTGGCTGTCATTCCATTGGCCTATGGCTTCATTGGCCTATGAAATGGCAGCTCCTTATGTATCTAAATGTGTGCTTTAATTTTTTCTTAATTGTTTCTGTAAATTTGTCATTTATTTTGTACATTTTATATGGTATTTTGTATTATTTTCAATTTCACTTTCACTTTTGGCAAAGAGGAAACTTTCAATGTTAACATTATTGTTTTCAAAGAAAGTTTGTTGCAAAGTGACATGTTATGTGCACACTGATATCCAGGGAAAAACTGTGAAAAATGTTCTAGGTTTTCCTTGGATAGCACTGGGTAATAAATTTTGTAGAAAGTAGTTTCACTCTATTTTTTTCATTGCTCCGTCAAGTTTGGTAGACTGAACTCAAAAATCACGTAAGTTTTTGTTTCCCCTCAATATCCTTGTAATCATGAAAACACGCAATATGTATTGGAATGGTAACTGCATTATATAACATACTAATAATAGCATTATATAATGACCAAGCAAGAACAAAACAACAAAATTATAATTATCATGTTGGTGCAATGAATCAAACACATCAGTAATCTCAGAAGTGAACATTGGACTGCAATTTGTCTTGTGGTACAATCTTCTCGAGCAAAGTTCCACATGTCGTCATCCATCATTATTTCATCCCACTTTCCCTTATATTTAATCTCCATCAACTGTATTTCCTGATGGAGCGCCGTGGTCTTCAGACACAGCACCAACATTTGGTCAGAACTCCTAATGAGAGCACAAGTAGTGCAGCCTAAGTGACATTCTGCAATAACTCTCAAGAAGTTCTTCAATAAGAGCCTTGTGATTTTCTGCTTTGTTGTTGCCCAAGAACCCATTGACCATGTCATTTTCATCTAGCTCGTTTCTCGACTGCTGTCATTTTCACTAGAGGTCTGGATGCAAGCATCTGCTACACCTGTGGTCCAACAAACACACGGCAGTAACTTTTGCATCAGACAGCTTCAGAAACATTGCTATTACGTATTTTGGCATAGGCTTCGCCATTGCGATCTGGTGCTGCGATGAACTGTTTTATCAGGTTCAGTTAAATGTGAAGTGAAGATAGCAGGATTTTCTCCGCGGACACATGAGCATTGTGCTTCACATTGTAGTTACCTGGCTGCAAGGCTGGTTTTTCTTACCATTTTCACTTCATGTAATGGTTTGCTGTATTTCTGCTATCCCACATGCACAAGAAGCATAAGAACATAAGAAAATAAGGAAGCTACAACAGGCCGTGAGACCTACACGAGGTAGCTCCTGTTACTTAACACTACCTACATCCACCTTTCATCCCCATCCATGAAATGATCTAGCCTCCTTTTAAAGCTCCCTAATGACTCCGCACTAACTACCTGTCTACTGAGTCAAAGCAGCAAAGGTGCTTAGTATATCTACTCTGCAATCCGAGCATGAATAACTACATTATAAAATCTCCGCATACATCCAACTTAAAGTCATCATATCTTATCTTTTTGAGCACAAAGTTTTTGTTGCCAAAGAAGTAATCTTCTTTCAAGATTATGGAATTGCTTTCTGATTTCTTGTGGAGCTGTCCACTAGTAAATGCCATTGACCGAGATGGTCTCTCAAATCTATCGTTTCAAATAGACCTCTTACACTAGTACACATGCAGAGGACTCAAACCAGGTGAAGAACTGGGCAAAAGCTGCATGCCGTGATCAGTGATTTGAAATTTTCATGTTTGCATCCATCAGGTTCAATTCTTTCAGTCCGGATGCCAGCAGCTCGGCATCAGATTTATTAAGATTCAAGTGTGTCACAAGGTCATCGAGCTCTTGTTGCTTTGGGAACTGGGCTTCTTCACGTGAACATGCCGTTTCCCCTTCTTTTTAATCTTCATCATGCTTCATATGTGGATTCAAAAGTTGGACGAGCTAGAATTGCCAGTTGTTCATTATGTCATTATGCAGCACTGGTTTAATAGAAGATGGGATGTTTGGATAGTCCAGTTTCTTTTTATCATGTGATCTTTTATAGGTTGATGTCCACCATATACAAATAACAGTTGTTTAGAGCAGTGTTCTTCAAACTTTTTTCATCGCGACCTAGTTTGATTTTATGCATTACATTCACGACCCTATTATACGTCTGTAGCTGCTTTCTCTTTCCGATGTGATTTTTTTTTACAATTACAGGGAGGTCCCGAAGATACGAGCAGTTAGGTTCCACCTGGCATACTCGTAAACCGAAATCTCTTATAACGAAACACATAACTAATGGTAAAATATAGGCTTGGTTCCAGGACCATCAATTTATTAAAAAAAGAAAGAAAAAAAAGACATGTTTTTCAAGCTAAAATAAACTATAGCAAACACAACAAACACACAGCGTCTATATTACCCACACTGTACTACCTATTCTGTAGAAAAAGCATTCTGAAAGAGAAAATAGCACACAAAATAACAAACTGCACATTAATTAAACATAAAACATGCATAACAAGCAAAAAAGACTTTGTAATGTATGGGACGCCGCGTGATACAAGAGAAGGTAGTGTAGCGGTCCCAAGGTTGCGGCCGCACACCTGCTAATTACCCCTAAAGGTCAGGCCTTGCCATATGCTTAATTACCCTTCAGGTCAAGCCTTGCTGGGGGTGACCTGACTGCGGTCCCAAGGTTGGGGCCGCACACCTGCTAATTACCCCTAAATGTCAGGCCGCGCCATATGCTTAATTACCCTTCAGGTCACGGCTTGCTAGGGGTGACCTCACTGGGGTCAACCAAATCCCCCCTTTGTCCAGCCCGGGAGTGGTAGGGCGCGCATTTTGAACTTGATAATTTTACTCACCCCAGTTTGAATGTCGTATCATTGGATTTTCGATCTCGTATATTGAAAATAGACCCTAATTTACACATCTCGTATCATCGGATTCTCGTATACCGAATGCTCGTATAACGGGACCTCCCTGTACATTCATACATATGCATATAAATCTGCATACATATATACATACATACATGCATTTATGTATTTAAAATAATTGCATGTTTGACTGTGCCAATGTAAATTTTATCTATTAAAAATATTTAAAAAAAAAAGGGAAAGTGCTCTGTAAATTGTAACTACTTAAGTAGAGAAAAATATTATTAATTGATTGACAAGTGATAATTATGCGTACAAGTCCTGCCTTCTCCCGTCAGCATTCTCTCTCTCTTTCTCTATCTCTTATTAATGCATTTCACATATTGATTATATAATTATTATCAGTTTACGATGTGGCGACCCACTGAGCAAAGGCTTGCGACCCAGTAGTGGGTCGCGACCCGTACTTTGGAGAACCCTGGTTTAAATGGTCCGGGAGTTTTCGCCAGATTCTCGGAATGGCAAACAGCACAATATTTTCTGCTGTCATGCATCCATCCCTCTAGTGTAGATTTTTACCAACCACAGATTACATGAGTCCATGGCTCACCCCAGGCTCCTATGGGCTTGCTGAAGTACTTTAAATACATAACTTAATATTATATATATTACGTGAAATAACATCTGGCTATTTTTGAACCAATATAATGTCCACACACACACAACACACACATAGGAAAAACAGTCATCTAATATCTTGCAGTGTCAAGTAGACCTCACTATAGTATCTGTAACAAACTAACTCAAAAATGTATGCAAGATAATCAATGGAAACTAATGTCAAAGGAGCAGATAAAGACACACATGATAGAACAAGTTCCTAAATATAACTGAGAAAATATTGATGATATAATGAAATTAATGCTACCATTGTATTCATCACGCTGTAAATCTACAAGAAACATGAAAAAATCTCTTGAAATAATTTTTTGTTACAGTCTAATTTCATATTTCCACTTGCCAGACAATATAGACCATGTAGCATTATTATTTTCTATTTCCATTACACATAATGCAGTTTGTACTCTCATTTCAGAATCATATTTTGCCACTCAGATTAAGTTATAAGTTCTTGCACTGTATAAGATTATGGAGGCTGCCGTGTTGTCATAAGTATGCTCCTCACATAATTAGGGAATATTGTGAAAATCGGGGAATAAATTCCTAACCAAAAATGTTCTTCACCAATGTGTTCATAAAGGTGTCTAATAACACACATTAAAAAATTTAAAGTCAACTCCCGTAGGAAAACCCGTGACAGCTGCTGAAAGTTGGGGTACCTGGACCGGTATTACCAAAACGTATATCATAGCTATGACAAAAATGTATCATAGCTCTTGAATATCATAAATTTTTATCATACGCCATATATTATAAGTTTGGAATTTAGCACAACCATCTATCATAGTCGCCTGCTAAATATAGTGTCGTTGTTTCTTTAAAATGGTTATATAATCAGTAAATTCATCCTTTGACCACGTTTTATGGATTGATACTTCTTCCCTTATGTTTATAACATGTTTAGGGCAGTGACACAGAGAGTAATGTAGTAATTCATTCCCGAAAATCAGGCATATAGATGTACCGTTGAGCAGTATCTGTGTAAACACGAGACACGAGACAGAGTTGCCAGATGGCGATGTTTTCAATCTAAAAGCTGTTGTACAAAGTTGTGAGGAACAATATGCCCTCACACAGTCTACTCGGTATTTCCTAATCAGCTGTGCATCACTCAGCTCACTCAGCACGTCCCTATGTGGGCGAATATTCCTTCACTGAGGCTGTTATTGTGTTTCGGCCCTGTTGACAGCAGGAAAGTTTATCATAGCCGCGGGACCGTATATCATAGTCGAGCTAAAACTCGGTGAACCCACTCTTAGCCTCCCGCGCGGTTTGTGATAGCCCCCCCCCCCAATTTATGATATTCGCCAGCCAGTTGTGACTAAAATGGGCCATTTTGTCCAGCTATGATATACGTTCTTAACTATGATCGCTTTGGTAATACCGGTTCAGGTACCTTGTCGGTGAAAAATTTAAAATGTTTACCCCTGCTTTCAGTACTTGTGAGGGGTCAAACTAGAGGTTTTTCAGGATTCTGAGTTGATTGCAAATATTTGTTTTGCACCAAAATCACTCCTTGTGTAGTGCCTGGAAAAAACTTAAAAGTCTCCCCTAAGTATACAGTACCCTCCCGAGTTTCGCGCTTGCTTTCTTCCGAAGGCATAGCGTTAAACTCAAGGATCGCGAAACTTGGGGTACACTAAAACCCTTATAACTCGGCATTGTATAACTCAGAATTTGATATAAATCAGCAAGGCAAAGACAGCTGGCAAAAAATTGTATCTCGGCATGTTGCCGAGTTACAACTGCATCTCTTGGTTTACACTCGGCATATCATGCCCTCACAACCTCTTGTGTGAACATGTATACAGAAAGTTGGCAAAAAAATAATGTATCTGAGTTATAACTGCATTTCTTTGCTTACACTCGTCATATCCTCAGTCTTCTTCTTTTTCTTCTTGTGACCTTGTCTGCTTAGTATCGCTTTGTAGGAATCTATCAAGCTCGAGCTCGAGCTTGCCATAAGTCGCATAAGTGTCAGCCTACGCGCTCGCGCTGGTACCCGACCTTTGCTTTACTTTGCCACCTATTTTACGTGTTTTGGGATTACATCATACAGTACTGTATTTCAAGATGTCAGCTCCATCACGCAAGGGTGTCTCCAGCAGGAAGGGAATGAAATTGAAGCGCCTCAGCTGCAGGAAAAAGTGAAAGTGCTGGCAAGTATGGATGCAGGTGCATCCATGCGTGCTATTTGTGCTGAGTTTGATATCAAATCCAGCACATTCTATATCAAGAAAAAAAGGGAGAATATTCATGCCCATGCCCTTACTTTAGAGGATCCAAGCACCTCCAAGACTACCGAGATGAGGATTAAGCCAGTTAAGAACGTTTCCCTGGATGCTGTATTTACAAAATTTTGAATTTTTACCCATATCAGGAGGGCATTTGCATAACTTGGCATATTGAATAACTCGGCAAGGCCAGAGCCCCTATCGTGCCGAGTTATAAGGGTTTTAGTATATTGAAAACACTGAAAAATGCTTATTTATTCCGGTGCGAGGTGTACCGTATGTTACGGCTTATAAGACTAACTTTTCCCCAAAAAAATACCCTGAAAATACTCACGAGTCTTCCAAGACGAATGTTATAATACTTCCTCAGTACACTCGACCCTCGATTTTCCGGACCTCCTATTGCCGGATTTCGGATTTCCCGGTCATTGTCCACCTCCTGACAAATTTTGCATGGCTGGACATATGTCCAGAATAGTCCAGGACATTAAGGAAAGTACGGCATTAAAATTTCCCGCGTGGCGAGGTTCCCGGTCGTTAGTTTGGGGATGCCGCCACTAGGGGTCAGGGCAGGTGGACAAGCCGCTCGGGGTGAGAATTATTGCCACAATGCCTCCCGTATTGCCGCCTCAAAGACCCGAAACGTACTACAAAACCAGTACCCATTACTGTTTACCAGATAAAGTCCGTGAATGGCTACACTTCCCGGATTTTTGTGGTTCCCGGACCGGCTAATCCCCTAATAGTCCGGAAAATCGAGGGTCGAGTGTACTCAGTACGTACCTCAGTACTTACCTGTTACAAGTATTTCAAATACTATAAGACCAAATCAACTAATCTGTCCTCACGCTCTGGTGTTTATGTTCCGTATCAGAGGCTCGGTGGATTGATGCCACCAACAGCGCCATCTATCATCTGCTAGTGTTGATGTATCATTTACCACCAATCCTGCCGGGGCAACTCTTTGGGTAGTCCGTAGTGTAGGGGTAGCACGTTCGCCTCACAATCGAGAAGTTCCGGGTTTGATCCACGGGTTGAGCGGAAATAGATGGGCTGTTTCCTTAAAAAAACCCGAGCCCCTGTCCACCCAGCAGTGAATAGGTACCGGGTGTTAGCATGGGGTTTGTGACCCACCTCCCGGGGTGGTGGCTTCGGCCAACACTAGAGGAGAGGAGAGGAGGAGGAAGAGGAAGAGGATGAGAGGAGAGGACCTATACGAAGCGATACTAAGCGGCAGAGGTCACAAGAAGAAGAAGAAGCATACTGAGAAAATCTGTAAACTCTACTAGAAAATCTATTTATTTTTATTTTTTTTTTCTCATAAATTTCTTTCCAAAATCAGGGTGCATCTTCCAAGATGCAGCGTCTTATAAGCCGTAAAATACGGCTATTCGATGTATTCGAGAGGCAGGTCTGGCAACCTGGTCTAAGGCAGGGCGCATGACGCCAACGGTAGGAAGACGTGTCTCGTACGTATCTTAGGGGAGGCGGTAGCAGCGTGATTAGCGTCCCCGAGTGGAGTTCTAGGTGACCCGAGTTTGATCCTTGATGAGTTGTAAAATCCACTTAAAATCTTTCTCTGCACTGTCGAGTGGCCTAAGAACACCCACATGCTACCCATTAACTCTACCTTCGATTGTGAGTGCATTGGAGGACACAGATACAATGGCAGGACATTAATTCGGATCATTGTAGTAATTATCTTTCTCATCATATTTTTGTCAATGTAATGAAATGCCACTCTAATATTCTTGAACATTCTGTATGTACAGGGAGGTCCCGTTATACGAGCATTCGGTATACGAGAATCCGATGATACGAGATGTGTAAATTAGGGTCTATTTTCAATATACGAGATCGAAAATCCAATGATACGACATTCAAACTGGGGTGAGTAAAATTATCAAGTTCAAAATGTGCGCTCTACCACTCCTGGGCTGGACAAAGGGGGATTTGGTTGACCCCAGTGAGGTCACCCCTAGCAGGCCGTGACATGAAGGGTAATTAAGCATATGGCGCGGCCTGACATTTAGGGGCAATTAGCAGGTGTGCGGCCCCAACCTTGGGACCGCAGTCAGGTCACCCCTAGCAAGGCGTGACCTGAAGGGTAATTAAGCATATGGCGAGGCCTGACCTTTAGGGGTAATAAGCCAGGTGTGCGGCCCCAACCTTGGGACCGCTACACTACCTTCTCTTGTATCACGCGGCGTCCCCTACATTACAACGTCTTTTTTGCTTGTTATGCATGTTTTATGTTTAATTAATGTGCAGTTATGTTATTTTGTGTGCTATTTTCTCTTTAAGAATGCTTTTTCTACAGAATAGGTAGTACAGTGTGGGTAATGTAGACGCTGTGTGTTTGTTGTGTTTGCTATAGTTTATTTTAGCTTGAAAAACATGTCTTTTTTTTTTTTTTTTTTTTTTTTTTATGGGCTCCTGGAACCAAACCTATATTTTACCATTAGTTATGTGTTTCGTTATAAGAGATTTCGCTTTACGAGTATGCCAGGTGGAACCTAACTGCTCGTATCTTCGGGACCTCCCTGTATCTCCAAATATTTTATTTATATCTTTTTCTGGTTGTAGGTTATTCTGCATTATCACTCCCAGGTCCTTTTCTTCCTGAACCTTTGCAATTATTTCATTTCCCATTTTATATGGCCATTTATATCTTCGCTTTTTCCAATTTCCATCACATGACACTTATTCACATTAAATTCCATTTCCCATCTTCTGCTCCATTCGTAGATCTTGTTCAGGTCATTTTGTAGTGTTTCACAGTCTTAATAGCTTTTTATTTCTCTTAATAGTTTTGCATCATCCACAGTAGACTAATTTAACTTTTTATTTCCTCAGTCATGTCGTGGACGTAAATCATTAACATTATTGGTGCCAACACTGATCCTTGTGGTACCCCACTAAATACCTTTCTCCATTCACATTTTTCATCCTTCACTACTGTTCTCATTTCTCTTCCTCTCAGATAACTTTCCATCCAGGTTTTGATCACCCCTGTGATTCCTCCTATATTTTCCAATTTCCAAAGTAGCCTCTCATTCAAATCCAACTTTATCAAATGCCTTTTTAAGATCTAGATATACACAGTCTGCCCAGCCATCTCTTTCTTGTGTTGTATCAATTATTCTTGAGTAAAAGCTTATTATGTTGGTCACACATGATCTCTTTTTCCTAAAACCCTACTGCCGGTCTGTTATTATACCTAAATTTTCCAAATATACCGTCCCTTGCTTCTTTATTATTTTCTCACATATCTTGCATACTGTGCTAGTCAATGACACTGGTCTATAATTTAGTGGTTCATCTTTTTTCCCATTCTTGTATATTGGCACTCTATCTGCTCTTTTCCACTCCTTTGACACTTTTCCCGTTGTTAATGAGCACTTTATTATATCATATACTGGTTCGACCAACTGCTTTCTGCACTCTTTTAAAACATAACCCAACACCCCGTCTGGTCCTAGTGCTTTCCTCGCCTCCAATTCCTTCAACAATTCACAAACTTCCTCCTTCTCTATTTTTATTTTCCACTCCTTTCTGACTTTTTTCATTCCTTGTGGTTCATTGAATTTTTATTGTTTAGTGAATACTTGTTGAAAGTTTTTATTTGATATTTCACTCATTATGTTTGGATCTTCAGATATCATATTACCTTCTGTGTAATATGATATCTGCCTCTCTCCACTTTGTCCTTATGCTTGATTCTTCCATGGATAAATCTGTAGAACAGTTTGGGTTCTTCCTTACACTTTTCAACTCTATCCTTCTCATATCTCTTCTCTTCCTCTCTCCTTATGCACACATATTAATTTCTTGCTCATTTATAGTTTTCTTTATTTCTTTGTGTCCGATTTTTCTTCACTTTTTTCCATGCCTCATCCCTTATTCTCTTTGCCCTCTCACATCTTCCATTAAACCATTCCTGCTTTCCTTTGTATCTTGCTGTATATAGTGGTATGTGTTTTTCAACTCCTTTCTCAATATATGCTCAGAAAAGTGTTGTATTTAACTTGCACATCGGTCACTCCTTTCATTTCTTCATAGTATTTTTTCAGTTCTTCCATGTTAGTTTTTCCAAAGTCTTCTGCTCCTTTTGTACAATTCATCTTCCTCCTTTATTTCCTCTTTCGTCTCCATTTCTAAGTTTATATGGTCACTTTTTCCGATGGGGCAGCCATAATTGATCTCATTTGGTAGGTCACTTCAAGGTGTCTTCTAATACTTTTTCAGGTTCTTCCTTGTTCCAGGTATTTGTTTTGGGTGGTATATAGGTTTTTTTTTTTTTTTACATTTGTGCCTATAGCGCCTGTAGGCAGTGGTGACCCAGGGCTCGGATGGTAGGCTCTGGAGGTTCACTTGAGGGCTGTGATGGTTGGCCCTCGCCCGTGGTGGCGCAGGCAGGATTCTTATAGTGACGCCTGTGATTAGAGGCTCATGCCGCCCCCCTGTGTCCTTCGATGCACTCGCAATCGAAGGTAGAGTTGATGGGCAGGACATGTGGGTGTTCTTAGGCCACTCGACGGTGCAGAAAGGTTTAGGTTTTCTTCGGGGATCGAACTCGGGTCACCGAGAACGCCAGTCGGAGACGCTAACCACTCCGCTACTGCCTCCCCTAAATATAGACAAAGGTTGTCTCTATAGTCTGCGTTTCTCTATTTCTGACTTCTATTTGTACACTCACTATTTCAGCTCTTCCTTCTCCATACTCCACTTTTCTTACTTACACCCCTAATTTTGTCAGTATCATAACTCCACCACCTCTTCTACCACTTCTGTCCCTTCTCCACTTGTTATATTTATTGCTTATCATCACTTGATCATCCTCTGCTAATTTGGTTTCTGTGTGTATGTATATATATATATATATATATATATATATATATATATATATATATATATATATATATATATATATATATATATATATATATATATATATATATATATATATATATATATATATATATATATATATATATATATATATATATATACAGGGAGGTCCCGAAGATACGAGCAGTTAGGTTCCACCTGTCATACTCGTAAAGCGAAATCTCGTATAACAAAACACATAACTAATGGTAAAATATAGGTTTGGTTCCAGGACTCCATCAATTAAAAAAAAAAAAAAAAAAAAGTTTTTCAAGCTAAAATAAACTATAGCAAACACAACAAAAACACACAGCGTCTATATTACCCACACTGTACTACCTATTCTGTAGAAAAAGCATTCTGAATGAGAAAATAGCACACAAAATAACATAACTGCACATTAATTAAACAAAAAACATGCATAACAAGCAAAAAAGACGTTGTAATGTAGGGGACGCAGCGTGATACAAGAGAAGGTAGTGTAGTGGTCCCAAGGTTAGGGATGCACACCTGCTAATTAACCCTGTCAGGCCGCGCCATATGCTTAATTACCCTTCAGGTCACGGCTTGTTAGGGGTGACCTCACTGGGGTCAACCAAATCCCCCTTTGTCCAGCCTGGGAGTGGTAGAGCACGCATGTTGAACTTGATAATTTTACTCACCCCAGTCTGAATGTCGTATCATTGGATTTTCGATCTCGTATATTGAAAATAGACCCTAATTTACACCCCGTATCATCGGATTATCATATACCGAATGCTCGTATAACGGGACCTCCCTGTATATATATATATATATATATATATATATATATATATATATATATATATATATATATATATATATATATATATATATATATATATATATATATATATATATATATATATATATTATATATATATATATATATATATATATATATATATATATATATATATATATATATATATATATATATATATATATATATATATATATATATATATATATATATATATATATATATATATATATATATATATATATATATATATATATATATATATATATATATATATATATATATATATATATATATATATATATATATATATATATATATATATATATATATATATATATATATATATATACGAGGGCGAACCCAAAAGTAACCGGAATAGTTTTCTGTGAGACAAACCCGTAGTACTTCAGGTTTCCGCCGTTAGATGCCGCGTGAGGCAACCCTCAGGCATCAGTGTGCTAACTGGCGTCGTCGCGGGAAGACGTACAGCCCCGGGGTTCGCCTTTGTTTTGAAGTGCTTCGCGCCTATTCGTCTATTTTTACGATGGATGAAAGGAAGGAGCAGCGTGCTGCCGTGAAATTCAGTTTTTTGCTGGGGAAAACGGCAGCCGAAACAGTTATCATGCTTCAAACAGCTTACAAGGATGCTGCCATGAGCAAGACACAAGTTTACGAGTGGTTGGCACGCTTTAGGAATTGTCAATTGTCGCTGGAAGACCAACCTCGTTCAGGGCGACCGTCAACCTCTCGAACGGATGAAAACATCACAAAAATTCATGAACTGATCTTGGAGGATCGTCGCCGATCAATTGACGAACTTGTTGATTTGACTGGTGTGTCCTGGAGCTATTGCCAAAGAATTTTGAATGAGGAATTGGGGATGAAAAGAGTTGCAGCGAAAATGGTGCCTCGCTTGCTCACGGACGATCAAAAGCAGTCACGAATGAATGCGTGTCGTGAACTGAAAGAACAGTTGGAAGTTGATCCATACCTTTTTTCGAAGGTCATCACTGGTGACGAAAGCTGGTGCTACGGCTACGACCCGGAAACGAAACAGCAGTCAAGTCAATGGAAGCATCCAACGTCACCACGACCCAAAAATGCGCGTCAAGTGAAGTCCAATGTCAAGACGATGTTGATTTGTTTCTTCGATGCGAGAGGAATTGTCCACAAAGAATTTGTTCCTCCTGGTCAAACTGTTCACCAGACTTTTTACTTGGCAGTTCTGAAGCGTTTGCGAGACGCAGTGAGACGAAAACGCCCCGACCTGTGGCAAAGGGGAGAGTGGTGGTTTCATCACGACAATGCGCTAGCGCACACCGCCTTGAGTGTGAGACATTTTCTCACAAAAAATGGCATGACCCCACTTACCCACCCTCCCTATTCACCCGATCTTGCTCCCTGCGATTTTTTTTTGTTCCCCCGAATGAAGAAAGTCCTCAAAGGAAAACGTTTTGCAGACGTGGAAGAGGTTAAGAAGAAAACGACGGAGTCGTTAAAAGGCATATCTTTGCAAGAGTTCCAGAAATGTTTTGTACAGTGGAAAATACGTCTGGACCGGTGCATTGCTTCACATGGAGAATACTTTGAAGGTGATAAAAGTGTAAACATGTAAAAGTATCTGAATACAATTATATGACAGAATTCCGGTTTTTTTTGGGTCCCCCCTCGTATATATATATATATACAGGGAGGTCCCGTTATACGAGCATTCGGTATATGATAATCCGATGATACGGGGTGTAAATTAGGGTATATATATATATATATATATATATATATATATATATATATATATATATATATATATATATATATATATATATATATATATATATATATATATTATTTATTTTTTTCCCCACATTTATGCCTATAGTGCCTGTAGGCAGTGACATCCAGAACTCAGATGGTAGACCCTGGAGGTTCACTTGAGGGCTGTGATGGTTGGCCCTCGCCCGTGGTGGCGCAGGCAGGATTTTCATAGTGACGCCTGTGATTCGAAGCTCATGCCGCCCCCATGTGTCCTCCCATGCACTCACAATCGAAGGTAGAGTTAATGGGCAGCATGTGGGTGTTCAAGGCCACTCGACGGTGCATAAATATTTAAAGTGGATTTATGGGTCTCACTCGGGTCTTCGAGAACTCCACTCGGTGACGCTAACCACTCTGCTACCGCCTCCCCAAAGGCGTGACATGGTCACGTGAGTGGGCCTGCGTGATCACTCTGCCCATGACAGCATCAAACCAACAATCGAACGAACCCATTACCGCTTCATGAGTCGGAGGTAAGACAGAAATCCCATTCAATCTCAAAAGTTCTTCTGCAACGTTATTATTAATTTCCGACGGCTAATGTAGTGGTTAGAAATACTGCAAATGATCAGAGCTACAAGCTAATGACACTAATAACTGCGTGCGTTGTAGTGTTTTAAACTGCAAAAGAACCCTAATTTTTCCTTGCAAAAAAATGGTGCTTTATCAGATGGAGATATTTCTATTTTCCGGAAACCCTATAACGGTTGCTTGTTGGTGTGTTGTGAAGACTGCAGGGTATGAGAGCAGCCCGGGGTGTAGCGACACGTGGTGTCACAGGTGTCACTCAAGTTCGGCTTCTGTCATACACTCATACGGCACCTCACGCGTCACCGCGAATTATACAAACACCAAAATCCACTAAACATTATTCCATTAATGTGCAGTAATATACCTGATATTATAACATAGTAATACAAAATATATTTTCATTCTTTAACACATGTTATAAATGTGAGAAAGTTTCTTAAATTTAACAAACAATGTTGCCATATAGGCTACCCCGGTACTGTACTATAAAAAAAGTAAAAATACCTACTGCAACCTACCTTTTAGAAGCAACTCAGGATGGAGGTAATGCTGATGTAGTCTACCTAGACTTTGCCAAGGCTTTTGACAAGGTAGATCATGGTATCCTCCTCCACAAACTCAAGAACCTTGGATTTATAACTGGCAGAGTAGAGAGATGGATCCACAGTTTTCTCACCAACAGGCACCAAATTATCACCATAAATGGTAATTAATAAGAAGATTAGGACCGTAAGTCTAACGAGGATCTAGGCCAGAAAGGGCAAAGAAAACATCATTACGAAGGGTCTTAATAGCAAGCATGATATATAATCAGAGGATGGAGGAGAAGGAGTAACAATTAATTTAAGCCCCTTCATCAACCAGAGTGGAATTTTTAGCAAAGGTTTGATTGTTTGAACAAAGAGTTCAGCTTTAGAGATAGATGAGACAGCTGTGGAGCCATCCGGGAGAAGCATAGGAGGGAAAGGTGAAGGAGAAATTTGGTTAGAGACGTACGTATTTAGCTAGATGCCAAAAGTCACGAGAGGAGTTTGATTCAGAATATTTTTGCATTTTCTATGAATGAAGGAGTTTTTGATAAGTATTGGTTCTATTGTGTGACAAAGTAAGGGCTCCTTTTGAACTGTAACAAAATTGTGCTAACTCTGTCTTGTCCATCTGATATTATCCTCTTCATTCACTGCAAATGTACTCATGAATCACTGCAAACAGGCTATATAATGGTCCTTCACATCAGTAATACAAAAGCAGAGCGCATTATTCGATTCATGAATGTTTTTCCTATGAAAGAATAATAACAGTATACCTTCCCCTACTTTAGCGGACATTCAATATTAAAGGTGTTTTCTGCGGGGGAGCAAGAGAAATTTTTCTTGCAAGAGAAAAAATTTCGCTTGCTCAAATTTCGCTTGCTGTTCAATCATCCTGAGAAGATGCTTGCCCGACCCGCAAGAAATTTCTTGCTGGAGCAAGCGAGAAGTGAGTGAAGTGCGTCAGCGTTCGGCTGACGTGGCGATGCTTTCTGCTTCAATAAAAGAATGACAACAGTGTACTTTCGACAAAATCAATTACACTTTCTTATTTATTCAAGACATCAGTGACAGTGGATCATTTAGAAATTTTCTTCGTATGTCTGCTACAGATTTTGAGGTGCTACTAAGAAAAATAGCTCCCATAATTACGAAAGAAAACACCAATATGAGGAAGGCAATAACACCTGCGGATCGCCTGGCTGTGACACTTCGGTATCTGGCAACGGGAGACTCCTACTGTACTCTGAGCTATATGTTCAAGATATCAAAGCAGTTAATTTCTCTGATTGTACCTGACGTATACGCTGCACTTATCAGTGCGGTAAGTTAATATGTGAAGGTAAAGAATATATATATATATATATATATATATATATATATATATATATATATATATATAATCAATGTTTCTATTTATATCAAATGTATACATGTAATAATTCATCACTTCAAGTCTGTCCACATTCAATCGCCTTCCATGTATCATTCTTCTTATTCATCTTTATATTCAGGGTTGGTAGGATCCCATAGTATTGGATGAGCTCGGTACATGTCAATTAAACGCAGCACCAAGTCCCGTGTCCACTCCATGGCAAGGCATTAGTATCGTCCGCACAGTATAGAGAATGTCCTAACGAGTGATTGCCGCCGCACTTGTTCCCGGCCACGAAACGTCCACCCTGCCGTGTCTCGAAGCATGTCCGTCCAAACCGTTTGACCGTCCAAACGAGACATTTCGAACATGAATGCGAACAAGGCCGTAGCAATGTTTCGAACATGCCTCAAAACATGATTCCGTACCGTGTGGCCGAGCCTTTTAACTGTCGCGAAAATGCGCCATATCTCTGGCATAAAGTGCAACTCCTCCTCCTCCCCTGCCTAACCTGTCCTTGTTAAATAATTATACCCCTTTATCTCAACTTCTGGATTAAATACTTTGCCTGTCATATATAATCATGTTTCTGTTAATGCTATTATATCAACATCTTTTACACTAGATGTTCCTCTCAGTAAATCAATCTTGCTGAAACTACTCCTACAGTTTGTATAATAAACCTTTATGTTCCACTTCTTCATCTTGTCAATTTTCCCACTAGCTGTATTTACGCTGACTGTCTTTTTTAACCCTGTCTTTTTCCTAATCCTACTGCTTTTCTTCCTGCCTTGACCAACTGTATTCCTTCCTTGACTATCATGATAACTGCTCTTCACTTTCACATCCTCCTGGCCTCTAAAAAAAACCACGACTCTCATCTCACTCTCAACTCTCCACGCCAATAAACCCACCCCTCTATGAAAGAGGTGCGCCCCGTCCCTGGCGTACAGGTGGTCCTTGCCAAAGAATCTGGCCCAGTTGTAAACAACCACCCGTTCCTCTTGCAATGATCAGCCAGCAAGCTGTTCACAGCAAAAGCTTCAGACAAACAATCCCGGTCCCCCAGACCTGCGCGGCAAGATGCCACACACAACAGGGGTGCCTCCAAGGTCCCTAACCCTGCCTAGGGCCTCTTTGTACTTCCTTAAGAGCTCTTGTCTCCCGACCCTGCCTATATAATTCCCTCCTGCACTAATACATACAGTGGGCGCTATTCGCTCCCCAGCCAGAACACTCCCCAGGCGGCCCAGCCTGTCTCCTATAGCCCCTATCCCCGCTCCACGAAAACAGGCAAGCCTTCTATTATTCCTATTTCTGTCACAGAAAATCCTATCTAAATACTTGACCTGGCTGTCTACCACAACCACGGTCTTACCTAAAGACAGGGAAGGCTCGTCTGTCTTTCCATCCATTACTTCTGCGCACTAGTCAACCAGGGAGACAAAACTGTTCCTGGTCTCAGGGGGTGCAGCCTGCGGACTCCCACGGCCACTCTCCTTACTCCTGACTTCTTTCCAAGCTCCTTCCTTCCGGGGAGGCAGAGGGACTGGAGTTGTTGGGACACCTCGAGTCCCCAGCAGCTGTCGGAGCTTGGCATTCTCCATCTTGAGGGATGCCACAAAGTCACCCAGGTCTCTCACAACGTCGTCCTGGCCTATCCTTGCCTCGGTGAGGTCTTGCACCTGCGCTATCAGTTGCCTCAATTCCACTAAGACCTCACTTTCCGCCATCACTCCTCGACCTCACTAATCCCCAGGGAGCTCTATAAACCACGTCCACGGTGTTCAAGCACCCAGGCAAGAAAAATTAGGCCAGGCTTAAGGATGGCCTGTCTGTGGTCGGGTGCTGAGGCCAACTGCCGAAGCAGGAGTTTTGCTGTGCTAAGGAGGGATCCTGTAGAGATAGCAGCGACCTTGTGGTTGCTACAAGTGTACTACATCCA
Organism: Chionoecetes opilio; assembly: GCA_016584305.1. Lineage (NCBI taxonomy): Eukaryota > Metazoa > Arthropoda > Malacostraca > Decapoda > Majidae > Chionoecetes > Chionoecetes opilio. The sequence continues at coordinate 549,528 of JACEEZ010025474.1, forward strand.
GACCTCGGTGGAGGCTTGTGCCTTGGTCTGAATCTGCATCTTGTTCTAGCGGGAGGCAAAGGGGTTTCGGTGAGGGGCATAAAAGGATTTCCGGCAGGTGAATGGCGGACAGGCCTGTTAAACCACACTGCCTCTACAAAGTTTGAGGTGCCTGAAAAATTTGAAGTCCAAAGGCAAGCGCTCATCGAGGGGATAACGGGGGTCCAGGAGGCTAGGAGACGCCAGATCAGCTTAGGCTAAATTAGGTTAGGTTTTGGTTTAAACTTTTCACTATTTTTTTCCTAGATTAGGCCACTCATTTTTTGTAGGCGAAAATAAATGACTCGTTATTTGTCTCCGCCACCCAAAATCCCGGTTCCCGACCAGAGGTTTGTTGGGTAGAGGGGAAGATTATAAGTAAATAGGGTTGAAGATGTTTGTGCAGTTTTACTACAGCAGCAATCACAGGCCGAACTAAATTGGCCTACCCCTCTGTTTTTATTTTATTCTCTTACTGTCTTCTTTATAGGGACTGGCAACTAAGCGGGCTTTGTGTTACCCATTTTTGTGTTGTGCCCTTGGCTAGTTCCTTGTGATGTAAAAAAAAAAAAAAAAAAAAAAAAAAAAAAAACATTTAGTCCTTGCTTTGGTTTTTGATAGCCTAAACTTAAACATGGGAGGCATCCGTTAGAGGCAGGTTGTGCATATTGTGTTACCAAAGCGCTAGATTATTCCTCTTGTCCGTCTCGTCTGCCATTCGCGGGTTATTTTTCCTGAAACTAAAATATTTAATGCGTACGAGAGTAATTTAACGCCAAGCTCTTATGTGTTAAAAGTAGGAAGCTCTCTGTAGGAGGACGAGTAAGCTCATTTCACGATAAACTCTTCCTTGTTCAGTCCTCTTCCATCTTCCTCCTTCCCTCCTGCCTCCACCCAGCCCCTACTCCTCCAACACTTCATCAGGAACTGCTTCTTTCAGTCAAACATAATGGAAGGATTTGCAGCTCTCGAGAATTTGGAAAGAGAATGCATTAAGACTTAGTGATTTGTTTGGGTTGCTGTCTCGAAGCCTCATTCTGGGCCCCGAAACGTGTGTCAAAGTTAATTTCTATTCGTGTTTCTCTCTCTCTCTCTCTCTCTCTCTCTCTCTCTCTCTCTTCCTCTCTCTCTCTCTCTCTCTTCTCTCTCTCTCTCTCTTCTCTCTCTCTCTCTTCTCTTCTCCTCCTCTCTCTCTCTCTCTCTCCTCTCTCTCTCTCTCTCTCTCCTCTCTCCTCCTCTCTCTCTCTCTCTCTCTCCTCTTCTCTCTCTTCTCTCTCTCTCTCTCTCTCTCTCTCTCCTCTCTCTCTCTCTCTCTCTCTCCCTCTCCTCTCTCTCTCTCTCTCTCTCTCTCTCTCTCTCTCTCTCTCTCCTCTCTCTCTCTCTCCTCTCTCTCTCTCTCTCTCTCCTCCCCTCTCTCTCCTCTTCTCTCCTCTCTCTCTCTCTCTCCTCTCTCTCTCTCTCCTCCTCTCTCCCCTCTCCTCTCTCTCCTTCTCTCTCTCCTCTCTCTCCTCTCTCTCCTCTCTCTCTCTCTCTCTCTCTCTCTCTCTCTCTCTCTCTCTCTCTCTCTCTCTCTCTCTCTCTCTCTCTCTCTCTCTCTCTCTCTCTCTCTCTCTCTCTCTCTCTCTCTCTCTCTCTCTCTCTCTCTCTCTCTCTCTCTCTCCTCTCTCTCTCTCTCTCTCTCTCTCTCTCTCTCTCTCTCTCTCTCTCATCTAATACATCACACACTACTCCTACTGCTCCAAACTCATTCTGATCATTTATTCCTTTTTTTCTTTCATTTCACTCGCTTTTCATCTCTTCCTCCCCCATTCACCTTCCTACACCCACTTTCCTTTGCTCTCTCCCTCCTCATTCGATCTCACTTCCTCATTCTCCTTACTCACCATTCCTTTACACCTTACATTGAACTTCCTCTTATCTCCTCCTCCTCCTCCTCCTCCTCCTCTCCTCCTCCTCCTCCTTCTTCTCCTCCTCCTCCTTCTTCTCCTCCTCCTTCTCTCCTCGTCTCCTCCTCCTCCTCTCCTCCTCCCCTCCTCCTCCTCCTCCTCCTCCTCTGCAGCTCTTCTCCTCTCCTCTCCTCTCCTCCACGTCCTCTCATTCGGTAATCATCTTAAAGGTGAGAAGATCAGTAGATCTCGCAGTGTATTAAAGTGTTCCAACATGAAAAGCTGTCTTGCAATAGATGAGTTTTTTCCTCGAGGGATTACAAGATTGTTAGTGTTACACACTCTCTCTCTCTCTCTCTCTCTCTCTCTCTCTCTCTCTCTCTCTCTCTCTCTCTCTCTCTCTCTCTCTCTCTCTCTCTCTCTCTCTCTCTCTCTCTCTCTCTCTCTCTCTCTCTCTCGTTTCGTAACAATACTGTGTCAGTCTCCATTGTGTGTGTGTGTGTGTGTGTTTAATCTAGTTGTATTCATCTATCTAGTTGTATTTTTACAGGGCCTGAGCTACACTCGTATGGCCCCGTCTCCATATCATTCATCAATGAATTTTATCATTCATCCTTAGTGCATGGTGTTGGCCGAAGCCACCACTCCGGGAGGCGGGTCACATCAATAAATTTTATCATTCATCCTTAGTGCATGGTGTTGGCCGAAGCCACCACTCCGGGAGGCGGGTCACATCAATGAATTTTATCATTCATCCTTAGTGCATGGTGTTGGCCGAAGCCACCACTCCGGGAGGCGGGTCACAAACCCCCGGCTACCACCCGGAACCCATTCACTGCTGGGTGGACAGGGGCTCGGTTTTTAAGGAGACCGCCCATCTTTCTCTGCTATCGAACCCGGGACTTCTCGGTTGTCAACCGAGCGTGCTAACCACTACAGTGACTACACTACGGATTACCTGTGTGTATTCATGTAGTTGTATTCATCTAGTTGTATTTTACAGGGCCAGAGCAATGCTCGTGTGGCCCCGTCTCCATATCAACAATTTTTTATCATTCATCCTTAGTGCTTTGTGTTGGCCGAAGCCAGCACCCCGGAGAGCAGGTCACAAACCCCGGCTAACACCCGGTACCCATTCACTGCTGGGTGGACAGGGGCTCGGGTTTTTTTAAGGAAACAACCCATCTGTTTCCGCTCCGCCCGGGGATCGAACCCGGGACTTCTCGGTTGTGAACCGAGCGTGCTTCCCCTACACCACGGAGTAACCATGTGTGTGTGTGTGTGTGTGTGTGTGTGTGTGTATGAAAACTTTCCAGTCAATCAAACAGACGGTAATTGGGCTTCATTGAGAATAGTTGATCGAGGGCATTTGTAACCTCCTCCTCCTCCTTCTCCTTCTCCTCCTCTCTTCTCCTCCTCCTCCTCCTCGTCCTCCTCCTTCTCGTCCTCCTCTTCCTGTTCCTCCTCTCTCCTGTTCCTTGGAATATTGAATCTACTATTATCATTTTTGATTAATGATAATAGCAATAATAGTAACAATTACAATGATGGTAATGTTAATAACAAACATGATACCAGCAACAACAACAACAACAATAATAACAACGATAGCAACAATAACAACAACAATAACAATACGGCTATCTTGCACGGGTTGGAGTAGTGAGTGATACGTTCAAGGAAAAAAGAAAATAGAAAAAGAAATCCCTCTTTCTTTCACTTCTTTTTTTCTTCCATTCCCGCTATATTTTATCTTTCATGGGAAGAGGTAACGTTCGAGTAAGCAGAGAGAGAGAAAAGAGAGAGAGAGAAGAGAGAGAGAGAGAGAAAAAAAAAAAGAGATAGAGAGAGAGAATCACTGGTTGTCAAAATAAAAAGGTAGATAGATATAAAGATAATAGATAGATTTAAAAATGATAGATGTGAAACGAAACTTTTTTTATCAATACTAAAAATGAATTTGAATATCAGATGTGAAGAGAAGGAAAGAGTGTAGGTGGAAAATGTGGAGGTGGAGGAGGAGGAGGAGGTGGATGTATCGATTATAGTCTGTCTTCCGTCATTGTCATTGTTTCTTTTTTGAGAGAGAGAGAGAGAGAGAAGAATCAACAATCACAGGAACAATCCTCTCCCTCCCTACCTCCTTCCCTTCTTCCTTCCTTCCTTCCTTCCTTTCCTCAATAGTTTTCTCTTCGTATTGTCTTCAAAAATTCTTCTGCATTTTCATTTAATGGTGTATTTTTTTTCTTTTTCTTTTATATTTTTTTTATTTTCCTTGAATAAGACAGATGTCATTTTCTTTTACCCTCAATATTATATCCGAGTCATGTATTAGTTCCTCTCTCTCTCTCTCTCTCTCTCTCTCTCTCTCTCTCTCTCTCTCTCTCTCTCTCTCTCCTCTCTCTTCTTCTCTGTCTTCTCTTGCTTCTACCATGCTCTCCTTTCCTTTGATCTCTCTCCTCCTCTCTCCTCTTCTCTCTTATCCTCTGCTTCTACGGCAAGAATGAAGCTTCGATCCCATTTGTCCTTGTGTGAGATGCGCTCCTCCTCTTCCTCCTCCTACTCCTCTTCCTCCTCCTCTTCCTCCTCCTACTCCTCTTCTTCTTCCTCCTCCTCTTCCTTCCTCCTCCTCTTCCTTCCTCCTCCCCCTCCCGATCCCTTTCACACCTAATTTTGCATTCAGCATTTCGCGTCAAAGAGAGAGAGAGAGAGAGAGAGAGAGAGAGAGAGAGACAGAGACAGAAGAGAGAAAAAAAATCGAGTTACAGAGGATGGAAGGTAATGGGTGGAGAGAGAGAGAGAGAGAAGAGAGAGAGGAGAGAGAGAGAGAGAGAGAGAGAGAGAGAGAAGAGACAGAAAAGAGAAAAAAATCGGGTTACAGAGGATGGAGGTAAATGGGTGGGGAGAGAGAGAGAAGAGAGAGAGACAGAGACAGAGAGAGAAAAAAAAAATCGGGTTACAGAGGATGGAAGGTAAATGGGTGGAGAGAGAGAGAGAGAGAGAGAGAGAGAGAGAGAGAGAGAGAGAGAGAGAGAGAGAAAAAAGAATCGGGTTAGAGAGGATGGAAGGTAAATGGGTGGCGAGGGAGAGAGAGAATGGATTGGAGAAGGATAAAGAGAGGGAAGGGGTGGAGGGAGGGAGGTGGAAAGAAATTAAAGGAGGGAGACAAGAGAGAGAGAGAGAGGAGAGAGGGGAGAGAGAGAGAAGAGAGGGAGAAAGAGAGAGAGAGAGAGAGAGAGAGGAGAGGAGAAGCTCTTTAACAAGATTCGAGAACATTAATTACTCATTAATGAAGATAATTTTGTTTTCTTCCTGTCCTCAACATTTTTTTTTCTCTCTTTTCTCTCTCTCTCTCTCTCTCTCTCTCTCCTCTCTCTCGTCTCTTCTCTCTCTCTCTCTCTCTCTCTCTCTCTCTCTCTCTCTCTCTCTCTCTCTCTCTCTCCTCATCTTTCTTCCCTTCTCATCATTCTCATCTCTTAGTCCGTCTCTCTTCATTCTGTTGACACTCTTTCAATTCCCTCGTTTTTTTCCATCCCTTTCTATTCTTTCCTTTCCTTTCCTTCCCTTTCCTTTCCTTTCCTTCCCTTTCCTTTCCTTTACATTATTTCCTTCCTTTTCTTCCACCCAAACCATTTTTCCATCCAGTCTTCGTACCTACACCACTTTGTCATCCCCTTTCCCTCCCTTCCTCCCTTCCTTCCCTTACCTCTTATTTCCTGTGATTCTTTGCTCATAATGATCTGTCCATCTGCATTCCCCGTCTCTGTCTCAGGAATACGTAACTTTAGTTATGAGGAGAGATTGAAGTTATTAAAGTTACACTCACTCGAGAGACGCAGAGTAAGGGGCGATCTGATAGAAGTTTTTAAGTGGTTAAAGGGACTTAATAAAGGAGAGGTAGGAAAAGTTATTACGGCTTTTAACCAGGGTAGAACAAGAAGTAATGGATTCAAGCTGGAAAAGCGTAGATTTAGAAAGGAAATAGGGAAAAACTGGTTCACAAATAGGGTGGTGAATGATTGGAATGGACTCAGTAGACAGGTGGTTAGTGCGGAGTCATTGGGGACCTTTAAAGAGGGGCTGGACAGGTTCATGGATGGGGAGGAAAGGTGGATGTAGGTAGTGTTAGGTGACAGGAACTACCACGTGTTGGCCTCAAGGCCTCTTGTAGCTTCCTTATTTTTTATGTCCCTCCCGTTACGTCTCCTTCCCAACGTCACATCACCCTTAGCACGGTTGTTAAGCCTCCATGGTTGCTAAGCCTCCTCGGTTGTTAAGCCTCCACGGTTGTTAAGTCTCTCTTCTATGGCATCTGCAACGTCACTTTGCCTTTTGACTTTATTTATACCTTTATGTCGTAATTAATGATTTAAAGAAAGAGATTTGAGGGAGGAAAGGAATGAAGAAAAGGATGGAGAAAGAGGTGATGATTATAGCGAATAGGAAGAGGAACATGAAAATACATAGAAGGGGAATAGGAGGAGGTGAAGGAGGAGGAGGAGGAGGAGGAGGATAGCAGGAAAACCGGATATTACAACTCGTGGATCCTGCACACACACACACACACACACACACACACACAGACACACACAGACACAGACACAGACACACACACACACACACACACACACACGAGACCCTTCTCATTAGGAACACTTAAATCCATGACATTCTTGACCTCATTCATCAGGGCTTTGATGGGCCTTTCTGAGGAGGAGCTGCGAGGTTGCCGGATAGGATTCACCGTCGCCAATTTTAATCCCAGTCGCTTATTTGCTCCAATTTTTGTTATCTGTTGAAGAAGAGGAGGAGAACGAAGGGTAGAAAAACTTTGAAGATGAATGAGGAGGAGGAGAAGAAGAAGAAAAGGAGGAGGAGGAGGAGGAGGAGGTGGAGGAGGAGGAGGAGGAGGAGGAGGAGGAGGAGGAGGAGTTGATCAAGAATGCATGGTAATTGTAAGGGCTGGTGATTAGTGAGAGGTGGAGAAAGAATTGAAAAATAAGTGTTTGAAAGTAGATAAGAAATGACTATCTTTATATTGCTTGCGTTATCATCATTATTATTAGTATTAGTATTAGTATTAGTATTATTATTATTATTATTATTATTATTAGTATTAGTATTATTAGTATTATTAGTATTATTATTATTATTATTATTATTATTATTATTATTACTATTATTATTACTATTGTTATTATTATTACTATTATTATTATTATTACTATTATTATTACTATTATTATTATTATTACTATTATTATTATTATTATTATTATTATTATTATTATTATTATTATTATTATTATTATTATTATTATTATTATTATTATTATTATTATTACTATTATTATTATTATTATTGTTGTTGTTTTAATCAATGTTATCGTTATCATTGTTTGTGTTGTTATTGCTGCTATTTTTATTGTTATTTATGTCTATCTGTCGGTGTATCTGTTTTTTCNATTATATAATATAATATATTTTTATTTATATATTTATTTTTATTTTTTTTTATTTTTAAATTATATATATATATATAATATAATATTAATTTAATATATAATATATATTAATATATATATATATAAATAAATATTTAAATATAATTATATATGGTAAGAACAGGTTAAATCATTGCGATAACATTAGTATAATTATTGTATTGTGTCCAGACTTTACAACAACAGAATTAAAGCATTAAAGTATGTGTTTTAGAAGAAAGGAGGATTTATGTACGCGTTACATGTCTGATATTATTTAGCATTATTTTCTTTTAATTATGCATTTGTCTTATGCAATTTAGGAGAATTTTTTTGTTGTTGATGCATATACTATATATTATGCATGTTAATAAAATGTATATATAATGTATGTATATATTTTTCTTATACTCTACCTTGCTGGGGTAATGCTTTAATCTGCATGTAATTTTGTCAAACTATTAATATATAATTATCAAACTTATGATCATTCATATGCATATTCATATTATCAAACATATGATCATTATGATTATGATAAAACGTGAGACACGTACCACAGCTTTTTAAGTGGATAAAGGGATACAATATAGGCGATGTAGGAAAATTCTTAAGGTTAGTAAGCAGGGTAGAACGAGAAGTAACAGATTCAAGCTGGAAAAGCGTAAATTAAAAAAGGAAATTGGGAGAAACTGGTTCACAAATAGGGTGGTGAATGATTGGAATGGACTAAGTCGTCAGGTGGTCAATGCGGAGTCTATTGGGGTCTTTAAAAGGAGTCTGGATAAATGCATGGATAGGGAAGAGAGGTGTATATAGGTAGAGTTAAGTAACAGGAACTACCTCGTGTAGGTCTCACGGCCTCTTGTAGCTTCCTTATTTTCTTATGTTATTTTCAAAACGAATATTAGAAAATACGATTACTTAAAACGTGAAACACAGCATTTTACAGGGGAGAGAGTTAAATCCACCCTGCGAACCCTGAACTGAGCGCCACCACTGCTGTGACGTCACCCCCCCACTGAACAGGCCTTCTCTTTCGTAGGCCTCGGTCGAGCACGAGCAGGCAGCCGTAGCGCAGCAAAAAGTTCATGCCTCTGTTGGACCAGGAGGTCAAGGCCGTCCTGAGCACGGGCAACATCCGCTCCATCATCAGCTCGGGGCTGGCCCAAAAGCTCGGGTGAGGAGTAGGTGCTGCATACCTGTTAAGGGGAAGCTGTGTGCCGGCAGCAACATCATTATGTGCCGCAAGGCGCACCACGTGGAGGTCACAATCGACGGTCTCTGCTTCTCCACAAATCTTTATATCCACCACAGCACGCACATATCTCTTCTGCTGGGACTGGATATTAACACCGGTGTAAAGGGGACGACCATTAAAATCGCCTCGAAGTGCAGTGTGTACCCGCCCTCACACTTGGCCTCCACCTTACCGAGGGTGACAAAGGAACCCTCGCGGATGAGGGTCACGGCATTGCAGCATGCGTTCACCAGCTGCTGCTCCACAAAGGTCCAGGAGGCGCCTTGTCCACCAGGAAGCTGACCAATCTTACTGCCCAACAGCAAGGCAGGGCAGGAAGCCAGCAACAAAGGTAGTTGGGCCAGCAACGACGATCTCTCCGAACTTCGTTCCTAACGACGAAAGCTACCAAAGCCTCCCTTTTCGGTCGTTAACGTGTCGGAAGGCGCTGACTGGCTAAGGCGAGTAATGACGTCATCAAGCGCGTCATCAGCCACCAGCCAATGATAAACAGTTTTAAAACTTCTCGACCAATCACAAGTCAGCGAGACATATTTCCGGAAGAATGGCATGCCAGACTGCCTCTCCCCGCCTTGTCCCCGTCATCTCAAACTAATTCTCGTTTTATTCGGAATGCTTGCGTTTTAAGGAGTTTTAATGTATCAGAAAGTAAGATGTATAAGTAAGGAGCCTGTGTTGCTAGTGTTTTGGTGGTAGAAGGTGCATGTGTGTGTGGGTTGAAATAGTTAATATTTGTGATCTGGGGAGGCCCGCGGCAAGGCCTCTCCGTCACTCTGCCTCGCCATCAGTCACCTCATCATAACATCTTTAAATCACCCTTATTAAGGTGACACACGGTGCTACATTGATTTAGATAATGACAAGTATATATAACATCTCACCATAATCACTAAGTTGTATAATAACGAGTAATAAGACGTTTAATCCTGCCCAAACCTACAGTGGCGGAGGAGCTGGCGGCTCCAGCGGCGCCGCCACTCAAAACTTTTGAGTAAAAACCCGCAGTTATCCGCCTCACCTGTGCCTTCCTGAAGAAGACAGTCAGCTCCCACGCCTGTGATAGCACCAGGGATCATAGGATTCCTCAAGGGGTTCTCGCTCCCCTACTAAATATTACCAAAGACATCTATCTCCCTTCGTGAAGTTGGTGTTGATATCCACCTCACGGGCTTCATGCTGCTGCTGCTGCTGCTGCTGCCGAAGGCCGCGCTGCCAGACGTAGATGAGTCCCTTGCTTGTATTTCATCTCTTTACTCATATATATGAATAATATCCATCCAAATGCAATCATATGTCTACATTCACCTATAAGAAAGATATTTCATAGCATACCAAGCAATAATGAGCATGTCTGGAGACTTCCGACCTCTGCTAATACCGGTCTTGAGCAGTCGTTGGCCAGTGTGCACGTTAACGACGAAATCGACGAATTTTCCGCGCTGTGGGTTCCGTCGTTGGACTAACCACCAAAAAAAGGTCTTTAAGTGTTTTGTGGCTTCTGGCCCAGGAAGGTCCCATTGGCTTCCTTCTTCAGACTCAGGCTAACCGACTTGGACACACTGCGCTGTGATGAGTCGCTGGACATTATGTTTATAACTTGAAATCAAAATCAAAATCAAAGTAACAGAAAGAGTTAGATAAGATAAGATACTTGAATACTATCTAGCCAATGCGCTCGTATTAACAGCGAGACTATTAACAATATATATTGCTACCACGCCAAAATGAACTCAAGCAGTAATGAGTTAGGTTCGAACGCAGGGGCTACATTCAGAGAGGCTAACTTCCGGTCTTCACGACCTACACTGTAAGAATAAAGGTATAGAAAGGGTATACAAGGGGTATTCCTACTGGTTAAAATAGCATACCCTATAGGGGTATATTAGAACTATGATATATCCTTTACATTATACCCTTTCAAGGGTATAACATATACTTATAATACCCTTACATAGGGGTATTATAAGTATATGTTATACCCTTGAAAGGGTATAATGTAAAGGGTATACCATAGTTCTAATATACCCCTATAGGGTATACTATTTTAGACACTAGGAATACCCCTTGTATACCCTTTCTATACCTAGGAATACCCTGCTAAAGGGTATTCTAGATGATATATATACCTTCGTACTCTAATCCATTATACCCTTAGGTATGGTTATAGCTTATAGGTATAAAAGAGGACTTCAGGTTTCAAAAGTTTATTATACTTTCTAATCTGAAATATAAATAAGGCATATGTGTTGGTGTTGATGGTGGTGTGATGGTGGTGGTGTTGATGGTGGTGTTGGTGGTGGTGTTGAAGGTGGTGTTGATGGTGGTGTTGAAGGTAGTGTTGAAGGTGGTGTTGATGGTGGTGATGGTGGTGTTGATGGTGGTGTTGAAGGTGGTGTTGAAGGTGGTGTTGATGGTGGTGATGGTGGTGTTGATGGTGGTGCTGAAGGTGGTGTTGGTGGTGGTGTTGATGGTGGTGTTGATGGTGGTGTTGAAGGTGGTGCTGAAGGTGGTGTTGATGGTGGTGTTGATGATGGTGTTGGTGGTGGTGTTGATGATGGTGGTGATGGTAGTTGAGGTGGTGATGTTGATGGTGGTGGTGGTGATGGTGGTGTTGAAGGTGGTGTTGAAGGCGGTGTTGATGGTGGCGTTGATGGTGGTGCTGTTGAAGGTGTTGATGGTGGTGGTGATGGTGGTGGTGGTGTTGATGGTAGTGTTGAAGGTGGTGTTAAAGGTTGTCATCACTATCAACCCCACCTTCAACACCACCACTATCAACACCACCATCAACACCACCTTCAACACCACCATCACCACCACCTTCAATACCATCACCACCACCACCACCATCACCACAATCACCACCACTACCATCACCACAATCACCACTTCAACCACCATCACCACCACCAACACCATCACCACCACCACCATCACCACCACCACCACAATCACCACCACCTCAACCACAATCACCACCAGTACTCTCAACCACCTCAATCACCGCCATCGGTGGTTGATTGATGGTCATCATCAGATGGTGGTGGTGAAAATTAAATTATAGTTAATGAGAATTCCTATGTGTCCAGACTTTAGGGACACCCTGTATAGAGGCTAATAATTATATAGAGGCTTATATAGATATATGGTATGAAAAACAGTCCTTACCTTATCAAGAGTTTTTTCTTGAATATGAAGCAATGGATACATTTTAATATTTGAGGCTTAAAGTGAAAGCCTCAAAGCTTGAAGTCAAGCCTTAAGTGTCAGTTCAACACTTGAGGCAACATGGTCAACAGTGACACTTGAGGCAACATGGTCAACAGTGACATTTGAGGCAACAAGGTCAACAGTGACACTTGAGGCAACAAGGTCAACAGTGACACTTGAGGCAACAAGGTCAACAGTGACAGTTGATGTAATACATTTAACAGTGACACTTGAGATAACAAGGTCAACAGTGACACTTGATGTAATAAATTCAACAGTGACGCTTGAGATAACAAGGTCAACAGTGACACTTGATGTAATAAATTCAGACACAATATAATAAATCAGAGACATTTCACACACACACTTACATTCAACAGGTCATTTCTCAACGGATTTTTAATCTGCTTACACCACAGGCAAGCCTGTTAAAATCTTCATCAGGCAAGTCTGTTAAAATCTTCATTTCAATTCATCTATAACGTGTTGTGAAAGATAACCCGGTTTTCGAGTTATTATATTTATAAGATTTAAGCAGCATGGAATTATGAACTCAAAACACGCATAATGCACTCATTTCTCAATAGATTTTTATTTCGATTACACCACAGGGAAGCCTGTTGAAATCTGGATTTTTATTAATCTATAATGTTTGGTGAAATAACACACGGTTCTCGAAAAAATAATGTATTACCGGTTTTCTGGGTGGGCTAAAAGGCACTTCTCCAAGTGAAAAATACGCTTCATGCAATAATTTCTCAATGGATTTTTATTTCGATTACACCACAGGGAAGCCTGTTGAAATCATGAACTTTATTCATCTATTACGTTATGTGAAATAACACACGGTCTTCTAGATAATAATGTATTACCTGTTCCGCAGCCTATTTCATTGTCCCAGAGTAACGGTGTTCTGGGTGGGCTAAAAGGCACTTCTTCCAGTGCAAAACACGCTTATGCGATCATTTCTCAATGGAATTTTATTTCAATTACACCAGAGGGAAGCCAGTTGAACACATGATTTTATTACATCAAGATTTTTTTCATGTGAACTGCACAACACAAATACAAGTAACAACATTGATAAAAAGGTGTAAGATTTGAAGTTTTCGAATGATTAAGCATTGATCGTAGTCAATACAGTCGGGTTTGGGGATCCAAATCAAATTCTGCTTAGGGCTCTATAAAGCCGCGGTCACATGAGCAATTTTTCCGTCAATATTCAGGCTGCAATTATTCAGCAAAGGCAACACCTTGCCGTGTTTTGGTCACACGGATTTTCAGAGGTAGCAATAATTTGAATGGCAATTTTGGCTTCTCAAGATGTATCTGATGAAGCGTCTTTGGAAAAATAGGGAGAAATAGGGAGAAACTGGTTCACAAATAGGGTGGTGAATGATTGAAATGGATTCTTGTGTATGGAAGTGCGTCAGACATAAAACATTCAACAGTCAACATCAAAGTGATCAATAATAAGTTGGTATCCCCTTAAATTTTTAGTTATTAATAGACCGTCAACAAGGAAAATGTATACCAGCCATAACTCATTAATTTTTTGGTGTTTGGTATCCTTCAAATCGCTTAAAAACACGTACAAGAGTGTACAGGGCTTCACAATTCGTCTTGTAATCGGTTCTTGCCACTACGTAGCTATGTATTTCAGCTTCTGTATATTGAATTAGAGCGTGCATTAAAAATAAATGTCAAATAATATGCGTTTGTGGTGGGAATATTGCAGCAATATGTCTTGCCGAAAGACCGACACGTTGGTCATCATAAATTGTCATTAGAACTCGCAATTATATCCGAGTTTGGGCCGCGTTTGCGTTGCCGGGTGTAATATTGCCAGAAAAATTGTCCGTGTGACCGCACCTTAATGGTTTAGGCCGGCTCTGATACATAGACTTAAGTTTATAACAACGGCCACATTATGTGCTTACCATGGTCAGCTGCTTGTTGGTGAAATCCAAAGGAGGCACAAAGGAGGACAAGAGATTATCCACAGCTACACTCGGCTGCACCCGTGTTTTCCTCGCTCACTTGCTAAGATGCTCACCCGCGAATGTCGTTTGACGGCAAAAATTGGCGCGGCACCAGTGACTCAGCACCAACAAAGTATATTTTTATAATTGTACTTGTAGGGATATATATATATATATAATATATAAATATATATATATATATATATATATATATATATATATTAGATATATATATATATATATATAATATATATATATGGCAGTGCGAAACGGCGATGATATGTTCAAGCGACTTTTGGCAGCTTGTCAGTTGCCAAGTACCGCTACCCAAGGAAAAACTCGTGATATTTTAAACAAAATATTAATATCTCGAAATTGATACATTTTATTACCTTTTTTGTCGCATTATATGTTCAGTGTAACAATGTGGTAATTTGATAAAGAGGTTACAATGCCTGTCAAGGCTTACATTTATAAGCTTACCAAGCACATTTGTGACAGAGTCAATGAAGGGTATAAATGTGTATTAAAATACCCTTTCTCTGACTGAGTCTAATGAAGGGTATAAAAATGCATTAAAATACCCCTCCTCTTGACTGAGAGGGGTATTGGTGAAGCTACGGGTATTTTAGCTCGAAATTATACCTTATTCCCCAGTTATACCCTTTCTATACCCTGCATTTTTTTTACAGTGTAGCGACTTTCAACAGCTGTTTTGGGCAACTTTTGGAATTCGCGGGCAGATTGATGACGTACTTAAAGACGTTAAGCTGTCAAAACATAGCGACCACGGTAGGGGTGGCGTAGAGCACGCAATATACATAAAAATACTCATAAATTGAGTATATATGATGTTTTCTGGACTCAAGAACTGAACAGGGCAAGTATACAAATGAAATTAGCCATAAAACAATCTCCTACCCTCGTGGTGAGTTTATTATGAGTTTGTTATAGGGTGATGGGCCGAGTGGTGAACGGCGGCACCTCACACGCAGACCACCTCGCTTGAGTTGCTTCACCCCCCCGGCGGGTAGCTGCCACTAACCGCCACGCATCAGACTGAAGGTATAATGGCTCCCTTTTCTTAATAAAACCCCAAGCCCTTGTCCATCCAGCCGTGATGGGTATCGGGTGTTAGCCGGGGTTTGTGACCGCCTCCCGGGGTGGTTGCTTCCCCCAAATGGCAGGAAGACCAGTTACGAATAGAGAGATTATGAAGCGGAAAAGGTCACCATAGTGACACCGTAGCGCCACTGCCATATCTCGTACCAGAATCCCCGCGACTTCCGGCTTGTAGAAATCGAGGAAGTTAGTTAAGCTAAACACCGTGCCCTTTAACTCTTTCTGAATGTCTGCCCAGGGACGCTGCACGTAAACCCTCCTATTGTTTAACCCTCCTTTAAACCCCTTTTTGTTTAAGCATCTTCTATCCATATGTCCTTCGATGTTTTAATCTTTCAGTTTTTTTAGCATTTATTAATTTTCGTCCAATATATTTCAGCTTTGGAAAGTTACCTTTATTGGCCTGTGTTGCCACATTCATATTTGCCAACTCTATGAAATGTTAATATCTTGTGATATTTGATTTATTTCAGGCCCGTGATAAGCAGGGTGGGTGGTCGAGAATGTGACGGAGTGGAAAGAAAGGCGATAATGGGTTGGTCAATAAATGAGATAATGCATGTGGATTGCCAGAGTGGGGAAGGTGGGGTAGGATGCCCCGCCAGGGCTAAACGCCCCCCCCTCTGTTTTGTCCTTCTTTCTTAAATCATTCCGCCAATCAGCTGATTTGGTAGTCAGCGCCATCCCTCTGCACGCACAGGAACTAATGGCATCAACATGGAGCACATTTACTGGATGCAGGAGGACGTTTTTTGTTTGTGCATCATTGTAAGTTTTCAATGGCTTTTGGGTTACCTAGTTAAATAACAATAACTGTAGTTTGCTTATGGTTATGGAGTGTTGCAATAGGATGTCTAGATTGTATAGCACTCGATTTTTGTCAGCCTACGTACATGTTGGGAGGCCAGTGATATTTCAAACATGATGATGGCTCTTGGGGTAAAAGGCCCCCTGCCCCCCTGGGATAAGAAGCCCAGGGGTGGGCGTCTTACCCCATATACGTAATATGAAGTGTTATGGGATTTCTATAACTCATTATTTCTTCATTGACTATTACTATGATTTTATGTTTCCTAATCAAAATGCCACGTGTGTACAAGAGAAAATCAACTCGAGCTTCTAGTAGAGAAGGCATTACAGGATGCTCTCCAGACAATTCGTAATGGAGAGTCTATAAGATCTGTTTCAAGAAATCAGTGTTCTAAGGCGCCACAGGGATGGAAAAGTAGCAAAACCAGGAACATCAACACTTGGATGTTTCCAACCAGCAGAACTGAGTGCAACATCTGAAGCAACGTTTGTGACTCAAACACAGGACATGGAGAAAGCCCTTTTTGGCCTAGTACCAATGATGTATGGCGACTTGAATACAATTTGCAGAAAAACTGAAAATTCAACATCGCTTCCAACACATGAAAAATGCCTGGAAAGGACTGGTTTGCAGGCTTCATAAAACAGCACCCTCAGTTATAAATCTGGAACCCAGAGGCAACAAATATTGCAAGGGCTTTATATGCCCTTCCTTGAAGGGGTATAGACTCTTATGTTCACGTGTTAGTGCAAATGGATGTTTGTAATAAGGAGGAAATGCATTTAATATTCTTATAAAAGGAAAAATAAAGTTCCCTTTATGTTTGTTGTGACTTTTAAGGTTGTACTCAGTAGCGGGGTAAAATGCCTACCCACTGGGCGTTTACCCCGTATTTGGGGCAATCGCCCCTTTTGGCTTTTATTTTTCAACGTCCGTATTCACAAAGTCACAGATATGATAAGATGGTGTAGTACACATCATAGATTGGTCCACAGACCACTATATCTCTGGACTGTTTACGCGCTAGTGTTTTGAAATCGCCAGGCTGCATAGGGGCCCCACTGGTGGGGGGATAGAAGGCTGGTGTTAGGAGTGGTGTGGAAGTGGGAGTTGTAATGGGTTGTGGTGGAGTGTGGTTGTGCATGTGGTAGAGAGTGATAATTAAAGGGGGCAGGTGTTGTGAGTGGGTTGTGAGGTGTTTAAAGTGGGTTGTGAGCTTGTTATGAGGTATTGTTAGAGAGTTATAAGATATTATTAATAATTATGAGGTGTTGTTAGTGGGTTGTGAGTGGGTTATGATATGTTGTTAGAGTTATAATATATCTATAATAATATAAGCGAAAGTGTGTATGTCTGTCTGTGTATGTGTGTGTGTATGTGTGTGTGTGTGTGTGGTGTGTGTTGTGTGTGTGTGTGCGTGCTATAGGTTCCGCCCCCCGTGGCGCAATCCCATCATATGGCACAGTTTTGGAACCAGGTTGACCAGGGGAAGGTTTTAAGGCCATTTTGGGGATGATCTGATCACTTTTTTTTTTTTTTTTAGCAGCCTATTAGCGAGAAGTGAAAAAAAAAGGGTTGCGAGAATTGAGGAAACCTTGATGTAGGGTGATGGGTAATGGGGTGAATGGGGGGGTGATGGNCCTGGAAATATTAACTTTTCTGGTGGGCTAAAGCACTTTTCCAATAGAAAATACGCTTCTGCAATCATTTCTCATGGATTTTATTTCGATTACACCACAGGGAAGCCTGTTGAAATCATGACTTTATTCATCTATAACGTATGTGAAATAACACACGGTTTTCTAATATAATGTATTACCTGTTCCGCAGCCTTTTCATTGTCCCAGCGTTAACGGTGTTTCTGGGTGGGCTAAAAGGCACTTCTTCCAGTGCAAAACACAGCGTTCATGCGATCATTTCTCAATGGAATTTTATTTCAATTACACCAGAGGAAGCCAGTTAAACAACATGATTTTATTACTTCAAGATTTTTTTCATGTGAAACTGCACAACACAAATACAAGTAACAAACATTGATAGAAAGGTGTAAGAATTGAAGTTTTTGAATGATTATATGCATTGATCGTAGTCAATACAGTCGGGTTTGGGGATCCAAATCAAATTCTGCTTAGGGCTCTATAATGATTTAGGCCGGCTCTGATACATAGACTTAAGTTTATAACAACGGCCACATTATGTGCTTACCATGGTCAGCTGCTTGTTGATGAAATCCAAAGGAGGCACAAAGGAGACAGGAGATTATCCACAGCTACACGCGCTGCACCACTGTTTGCCCGAGACCACCGAGAGACAAGGCCTGGTGGATCGCCCGTGACGTCACACCATAAGGATACCACCCGCTCCGCTCCCCGTACAAGTTTACCTACCTAATATAATGTTTATCAGTATAAAGATAACTGTTATCTTCGGAAATGTTTTGTTCTATAATATTATCAAATAAAAAACCGTAACACACAAAGAAAATGGCATATGGAGACTTTCAAGCATAATGCTTAACTTAAACTCTTCGCCATTTACTATTTTTCTCGTGCAAAAATTTTTACATGGAGAATATCATAGAGCGGAGTTTAATTAGCTTTCATTGATATATTTCGTTTATAGTGAATAAATGATTAGCGCATGCATAAATGTGCGTTAACTAAATATTAAAAATCATGAAATCGGGAAAAAAAATAAAGTAATGAAAAAAGGAAAATATTTCCTACCTATATATGTTTATAGTATAAAATATATACTGTGTATCTTCGGAAATGTTTGTTCTATAATATTATCAATAAAAAAAACGTAAACCATTAAGAAATGCCATTATGAGACTTTCAAGAAATATGCATGACTTAAACTTTTTCGCCATTTAATATTTTTGTGAAAAAACTTTTTACATGGAAATATCAATAGAAGCGGATTTTATTAGCTTTTGCCCATTGATATATTTCCCTTTTCTTATAAATAAATTAAACTATGCATAAATTAGCGTTAACTAAATAAATAACATCATGAATCGGGTATTTTTCCACAGATTTCATGTATGTTATTTATTTAGTTACGTAAAAAAAAAGATTTATGCATGTTCTAATTAATTTATCAAAAAGGCAATATATCAATGGAAGCAAGGAAGCTAATTAAATTCCGCTCTATTGATATTCCGCCATGTAAAAAGTTTTTTCACAAAATATTAAATGGCGAAAAGTTTAAGTTCATGCATAATTTTCTGAAAGTCTCATAATGGCCATTTCTTTAGTGTGTTTACGTTATTTTTATTGATATATTAAGAACAAACATTTCCGAATAACATTATATATTTTAATATTGATAAACATATATTTAGGTAGGAATTATACGAGTTCATGATTTTTTATTCTAGTTTACGCTAATTTATCATGCCGCTAATTCAATTTATCACTAAACGAAATATATCAATGAAAGCTAATTAAACTCCGCTTCTATTGATATTCTCCATGTAAAATGTTGCGAGCAAAATATTAAATGGCGAAGAGGTTAAGTTAATGCATATCTCTTGACAGTCCATAATGGCCTTTTCTTTTGTGTGGGTTTTACGGTTTTTTTATTTGATAATATTAGAGAACAACATTTCCGAAGATAACAGTATATCTTTTTATACTGATAACATTATATTAGTGTAAACTTGTAACGGGGAGCGGAGCGGGTGGCATCCTTGATGTGTGACGTCACGGGCGATCCACCAGGCCTTAATCATCTCAGTGGCACGGTTTGCCTCGCTCACTTGCTAAGAGGCTCACCCGCGAATGTCCGTTTGACGGCAAAACATTATTGGGCGCGGCACCAGTGACTCACCACCAAGCAAAGTATATTTCTATAATTGTACTTGTGGGATATATAATATATATATATATAATATATATATAATATATATATATTTTATTATAATATTATAATATATATATTATATATATATATATATATAATAATCTACTAATATTATATATATATATATATGCATGCGAAACCCGGCGTGATATGTTCAAGCGACTTTGGCAGCTTTGATTCCAATTACCCTACCCAAGATAACTGTGATATTTTCAAAAAATATTAATATCCTCGAAATTGATACATTTTTATTACTTTTTGTCGCATTATATTCAGTGTAACAATGTGGTTTTTGATAAAGTGGTTTACAACAATGCCTGGCAGAGGCTTACATTTATAAGCTTACAAGCACATTGTGACAGAGTCTAATGAAGGTTATAAATGTGTATTAAAATACCAATTCTCTTGACTGAGTCTAATGAAGGGTATAAAAATGCATTAAAATACCCCTTCTCTTGACTGAGAGGGGTATTGGTGAAGCTACGGGTATTTTAGCTCGAAATTATACCTTATTCCCCAGTTATACCCTTTCTATACCCTGCATTTTTTACAGTGTAGTTGCACTTAGTGACTAGATAATAGGTTATGAACCTTGTGTTGCTTTTCCCTAGATTAGTTTTTGTATGTGATGTAGAATTATATGCAGTAGTGTGCTTTGTATTATCCATGTGTGTCATTTACAAGTATGTGATGAACCCTGTGTTGTTTTTTCTCCTGTTGTAGTTTTCTGTGTGTAGTGTTGTAGTATTAAGTTTAGTAGTGTGTTTAGTATTGCCCCTCTGTGTCATTTACATTGAGTATTTATGTTTTTCTCTATTTTTTTAATGTAATTTGTTCACTTTTATGCATATAACTTAATAATTCACTATTTTTGGCTTGTTAGTCTTTCATCCTAAACGGAGTAGCAGGCTGCATTGTCTAGCCATTTAAAAAGATTAAAAAATAATTTGTATTAATTTTTTAATGCACACTGCAACCATTACTTCACCACTCTGAAACAACAATAGCATGCTGGACCGCCCAGCAACTTTGTACTTTTCTCTGTACCTCTATTTTTCTTTCTATTATACGTATATGACGGTTTATAAGGTTTATAAGACGATAAAACAGGTACATTTTCATGTGGACTCATTGTATCGTGCACCTTTATCATCAACAAGTATGATTTTCATCACACCTGAAAAGTTGTCGCGGTATGCAAGCGAGGCAGGGAGGCGGGAAATCCACTCAACACAGGTATATTTACCTAGTTCAATTTACCTAGTTGTATTTTACGGGGCCTGAGCAACACTCGTATGGTCCCGTTTTCAAATCCACATTCCATTTTGCTTCCTTAGTGCTTGTTGGCCGAAGCCAACAAGCCCTGGGAGGCGGGACACAACCCCCGGCTAACACCCGGTACCCATTCATTGCTGGGTGGACAGGGGCTCGGGTTTTAAGGAGACCGCCCATCTTTCTCCGCACCACAGCATCGAACCCGGTATTTCTCGGTTGTGAACCGAGCGTGCTAGCCACTTAACTACTACGGAACCTATGACGCAGATTCTTGGGATGGATTTGGCAGCTACCTGTATTATTGACGCGATGATAAGAAGGTTTAAGTAGAGCCATGAACACCTTTACAACATTCAAAGCTTATCAACATTGAGGAAGGATTAAGACATTAGGTTTGGCAATCCCTTCCTCGTCACCCTTGATGACAGTCGAATGCCTCCGGGTATATAAGAGGTAGGCCGCAGGTACAGACCCAGAGTCTCCGATCACCTCAGACCATCGAGACCAACGATGATGCAGAAGTTCAGCATCACCGGCGTGTCCGCAGCTCTCGGCCTCCTCCTGCTGGCTGTCCATGCCCAAGGTATATGTCCTTTCCCTGTCCGGTACGGCCACTGAACTCCTCATTCATCTTGTGACGCCGTGCGGGGCAGGATTATGGCGTTCATTTAGAAAGCTTGTCACTTGTAGACTTTGAAATATTTTTCAATAATTGTAAAGATGGGCCCTACGCTATGCTGCGCGTGGGTCGTGCTCATCTCCGTCGTATA